>CAUYLG010047749.1:0-42944 GCA_963573385.1 Cacajao melanocephalus | reverse complement strand
TTTTCATCTCTTATTCCTTCCTGTCTCCATTGTTAAACACAATTATTGGCATAATAGAGGTTTTTAATACCCATTTTTAGACTGTATTCTAGCCTGGGCAGTAGAACAAGAATCCTGTTCTCTCTCCCTCTTTTTCTTCCTCTTTCTTTCTCTTGTACATTCTTTTTTTTCTTTCTTTCACTCTCACTTTCTTTCCTCTCTTTTCCTTTCTTTCAAAAAATAAAAAAATAAAAAAATAAAAATAAAAAAATAAAATTGTTGTAAAAGCTTAAGAATGTGGCAGTAAAATAGGAAGAAAATTTATGTACATCTCATTCTCCCATATATAGGAAGTATATATATGAGACAGCTAACAAAAGAAATACAAGTGTCCCAAATTATTCAATAATTATGAAAATCAAAAATGTGAGATTAAAGAACATATTTAGTTTTGCAAAGTTTTGACAACCAAACTGAGTAATTGAGGCATAAGTCTCAAGTCATTGAAGTTTATAGAGCCAGCTTGAGGGTGCACCCAGTAAAAGTGTTGATCGCAGAAGCATCTGTGGGGTTTTTTTTTCCAAAGAGGTTCTTAGTATTTATATATTTTAGTTTTTATATATTTATATATAAATTTATTATTTATATAGATTTAGTATTTATATATTTTCTTTTAAAAAGGGCGGAGAGGGGCAACAATGAAACAAATGCTTTATACATAGTCTTCAGCAATTATTTCAGACGACTTCTCATTCCTAAAACCCATGTACCCATTCACACTAAGAGAATATTAATATAGCAACATGGAAGGACAAGTCTCCTCCTCTGCCTGGTGTGTAGTCACAGCCATTGGTACCATGCTAGTGTTCTCTTCTAAGTATTACAATTCTTCTTTCCATAATCAGTTAGCTACCTGATCCAACTATGAGCCACCTTCAGGTACTCTGAAGGTTACAATTGCCAGTAAAAAAAACTCAAACTCAGCTTAACTATTGACTAAATTGACTCAAAATTTCTTATTAACAGATATAAGAGATAAAAAGTGCCTATTAGGGTTATATTTATCTCAGTCGTGACTCTTCTGTACAAAATTTACCCGCATCTTGTAAGCATTTCTCAAAACTCCTTATAGTCAATATCCTTTCAAAGATCACGTTTGCTGACATATCAACATAGATATATTTTTTGCAATGTATATAAATAGGTGTGCATATTATATTGTACCTTTTATCTAGGTCCTTTTGCTTAGACAATATTGGTGACATTAATTCTGGTTGTTGCATTTAGCAGTAGTCTGCTCTTTTTCTTTTTTATTTGGAAAGAAGAGGATAGAGATGAAAGAAGAGAAAGAGAATGGCAAGTCATGGAAACTTTTAAGTCTGCTATCACATAAATGGATGGTATCATTAATCCTAATTGTAAATGTAGGGCAAGGGCTAGCAATTCATAGAATCAGTGAAAAATATAGTCTAATCTGAGGTGCATATAATATAAGTACAGAATCAAAATTTATTACATGAAATTATAAGAGGAAAATGTATTTTGAAATTCAGGCTTTAAAAATGTTAGGGGGGCCACAAAATAAGATTCACTTTTACTTTTTATTTCTCTAAAGCTTTTACAATAGTGGAAAAGAGATTCTGAAAATGAAGTATTTTCACTGAAACAGACCAAATGGCAAGAGCTCAATATATTTGAGTGCTAGAAATAGATCCTTTTCAGTTTCTAACATTCAGTAATAAATAAAGTCAATTAAATAAGAATGTTCCGATTAACTATAAGAAAATAAAAATCAAAAATAAATTAGGATAGTGCCCTCCTAAGCCTGTATTTCTACAAGGGAGTTGAGAAGCAGTAGAAAAGATGAATTTTAATTATAACAGTGAGCTCATGAATCTAATTATATTAAAAAATTAGAAAAAAATGAGACACAATGATTGTATTAGTCAGAATTTTTCAGAAAAAGAATAAGGTGTGTGTGTTTGTGTGTGTGTGTGTGTGAATGCCTGTGTGTGGTGTGTTTGTGTACAGTGTCATAGACCCCGTAAACCATTTTAGTCAAGGATACACAGCAGATATAACTATGGTTCCATGAAATTATAATTCTGTATTTTTGCAGTGTCAGTGGCTTAGGCCAGTAATCCAAGCTACTCAGGACGCCTCCTGAGGTGGGAGGATGACTTGAGGCCAGGAGTTTGAGACCAACCTGGACAACACAGCAACACCCTACCCATAAAAAATTTCTTTTAGTTAGCCTGGTGTGGTGGTGCATGTCTAGTTACAACTACTTGGGAGGTAGAGGCTAGAGGATCTATTGAGCCCAAGAGTTTGAGACTACAGTGAGCTATTGTCATGCCACTGCACGCTAGCTCTTGATGACAGAGCATGACATCTTTAAATAATAATAGTTTATTCTTCCCGTATCTTTTTGTGTTTAGATACATTTAAATATGTATGAATATTAATGTGTTGCAGTTGCTTTTGCCTGGGAGAAATAGGCAAAATCATATAGCCTAGGTGTGTAGTAGCCTATATCATCTGGTTTGTGTAAGTACACTCTATGATGTCTATACAACAATGAAATCACCTAACCACACATTTCTCTGAATATATCTCTGTCATAAAGTGACACAATGCATATAGAAACATTTAAGGATTAATTAATAGAATTATGGAGGCTAGCAAGTCTAAAATCTTCAGCTGAAATCTCATGGCCATCTGCTGAAGAACTTCCTCTGCTGAAGGATTTTGTCTTGCTAGAGGAAGGTCAGCAGGTTGTTATATTCAGACCCTCAACTGATTGGGTGTGGCCCACTCACATTATGCAGGGTAATCCACTTTACTCAAAATTCACCAACTTAAATGTTGATCTCGTCCAAAACCACCATCAGATAAACATCCAAAATAATGTATGGCCACAGATCTGAATATGATGGCTTAGTCAAGTTAATAAATGAAAAAGCCATACCAATGCTTAAATCGTCAAATGTTTAAAAAATGTAAATGAGATAAAAACTAAAACTCTTCTACTGATTTTTTATGCTCTTTTTATTTACAGATTATATATACTGACTCACATACAAATAAACACAAACAAATCTTATTTAATTGCTTCCAATGCACCATGATACTCTCTCAGTCCCTTTTTCCTCTTCTCTAATGGTCTTATATTCTCTTGGCCTTCATTAAATTTTATATCTCTATCATTTTTTAATTTAGTTAATTGCATTCTGAATCACCCAGAGAGAGCATTTGAATTCTGTATCTCATAACTAATAAGTTGTTGTTAAAATTCTATCATCATGGTATTTATATTTATACAAATTTATTTATATTCTACTCTTCATTTTTATTTGTCACTAATTATTTCCCTACAGGCCCTTAATACTAATGATCTAGAGTTTAAAAGTAGAATAACAAGCAAGGTTATCACCTCCCCTCTCTCCTATTTGCAATCTTTTTTTTTATTAGGTCTTAGATTAATCTTTTTTAGTGAAGTTCTAAATATGCTGCTTCCCTGACAAGTAAATTTGTACCACTGTTTGTTGCTTAAAGTATAAGCTACTTTGGAAGCAGTTAGAAATCTCTAAAATTTTACCTTAAGAAATCTATAACTCTGTATAAAACATAGTTTGTTACTACATTAATCAACTTTTGTTTTTACTACAATTACCATAAAAACACTGTTTTAACATTAATCTTTCATCATGATATTGCTGATCTTGTCTCTTAGTAAATTTAGGATATCTGTAGATTCCTTTGGATTTGCTTAAAATAAACTAATAATTTGCTGATAGTTTTGCTTAGATTTCCTAATTTTTTGCTAGTTTTATAATTTTCAATATAAGACAAATTTTAAGATATCAAATAAAATATTGACTAGGAATAAAATTTTGTATGTTTGCTTTGAATCTCATCTTAGTGGGCCTATATCTACATATTTAACATTAATTATACAAACGGTTGATAGCTATTCTCTGAGGTTGAGATGTATCTTTCTATTTTTATTTTTGAAATTATTTCATAATAAATGAATATTAAATTACATAAAATGTTTTTCTTTCTTTTTTTATATAAGTACTTTTGCTCATTTAACCTGTTAGATATTTTTCTATTCTCAGCCAAATTTCATTGGTCTTAATGTGTTAATATTTTATACATCTGTCTTTGATTCTTATAAATTTATTAAAATTTTCTACATTTGTGGTGAGAAGACTGAGTTTCTCAAGCATTAGTTAATGTAATTGTTTATATTTTAGTTCATATACTTAACTTCAAAATAGGCAAAATGCTCACATAATTTGTTATTAAATGGTGCACTTTTATCTTAACCTCTCACATCCAAAACGTACCACTGTCTTGCATTTCTTGTGTATTCTTTCAAAGTCTGTTTTTATTATTTATACTATCAATATATGTTCTTAAATGCAGGTTTCAGATAACTTTGGAAGTTATGACTTTAGAAAAGAGGAAAAAACTTTTAGGACTCCCATGGAGAGCCAAAATGTTCATAAATTCAGTAAAAACAGTAGTTAACTGCATGTACTGAACAAATAGGAGAGAAAAATCATCCTTTCATGATTCTGCTTAAAACATTGCTAATTCTTCATTTTTAAAGTGAAGAAAAGTTTTGAGCTATTTACAGCTTTTACCAATTGAGTAATATATAATCCTATAAACAAAATTTGGAGCATATTTCTTTCTATCTGGTTTCTCCACAATTTGGAAACTATTTTTGAGCATTCTCAACTTATGGCAACATATTTATTTGCATAAGTGTAATAAGAATTTATTTTCTGTGCTCACTTTGGCAACACATATACTAAAATTAGAATGACACAAAGATAAACATGGCCCCTGCACAAGGATGACATGAAAATTCATGAAGCATTCCATATATTTTTTTAAAACAATATGTTTTCATTTGCAAAAGGACAAAATTGGAGAAACTGGTTATTTTACCAAAGCTTTGATTGGAATGGCATACTTTCCTTTCAGAAATAAAATGTGACTTATAGAGTCAATTAAAGACTTTGGGAAAACTGACCTCATACCTTGTCTATACAGTCCTTATACAGAGTTTGTTACATATCGTAAGTAAAGAATGTACCTTTTTTTTTTTTTGAGATTTTGTCTGGGCAATAGAATGTAACTTTATAACAAGCTGAGGAGCCCCAAGTTATCTTGACACCTCAAGATGAGAGAAATGTATCCAACTCACAAAGTTATTTAATGGCACAAATAAACCGAGACTGGGCTTAAGGCTTAAAAAGTCTTTTCTGAGATAGAGCAAAGTTTCTTCGAAGCTAATATGTAAAGGATCTTATACGGCAAATAATTATTCATGCTGTGCTATATGCAAATAATCAAACTTACATGTGATGAGGGAGAAAAACAGAGACAGCATGTGAGAGAGGGCATGCAAAAAAGTTAATACTTACATGCAACCCATACAGGTCACTTTAACTTTTGACTCTGTGTCTCAATATGGTATATTGTTTTACTATTTGGAGTCCTCAGGTTGTTGACCTAAGTTTTTAGTTGTAATAAGGATAAGCTACACTGGGTTTTTCCCCGCTTGGTTAGATGTACCATAGTACAACGAACCTATAAAACTGATGTTAGTCCAACATTTAATAAAATTAGTGTGTAAAAGCGCTTTCTGTATCATAAAAGAGTATTAATATTAGGAATTATAAACAAAAATTTATTACATATTTTATCAGTTTATCTGTTGGTAAATTCTTAGGTTGATTCTAATACTTGTCTATTGTGAATAATGCTGCAATAAACATGAAATTTCAGATATAGCTTTGATATACTGATTTTCTTGCTTTTGGATGTATTAACTATTAGTGGGATTGCTAGATTACATGGCAGCTCTATTTTTAGTTTTTTGAGGAACTTCCATACTACATTCCATCGTAGCTGTACTTACATTCCCACCAACAATGTACAAGGGTTTCCATTTCTTCACAATTTATTATTGCCTGTTTTTTGGGTAAAAGCAATTTTAATTGGTGTGAGATGAATATCATTGTGATTTTTATTTGCTTTTCTCTGATGATTAATGATGTTGAGCGTATTTACTTATGCCTGTTGGCTATTTGTATGTCCTCCTTTGAGAAATGTCTATTCAGATCTTTTACACATTTTAAAATTCTATTATTTGATTTTTTTCTATTGAGTTGTTGTATCTCTTTATATATTGTTTATTAATTCCTTGTCAGATGGGTAGTTTGCCAATATTTTCCTCTATTCTGTGAATTGTCTCTTCATTTTGCTGATTGTTTCCTTTGCTGCACAGAAGGTTTTTATCTTTTTACCTTTCTGTGATATCATTTGTCCATTTTTGCTTTAGTTGCCTGTGCTTTTGAGGTATTTCTCAAGAAATATTGGCCCACACCAATGTCCTGGAGAATTTCCCAAAAGTTTTCTTTTAGTAGTTTCATAATTTCAGGTGTTAAATTTAAGTCTTTAATTATTTTGATTTGAATTTTTTTTAGTTTTCTGTCTCAATTTTTGCCCTAATATATGACCTATCCTTGAAAACAAGGATTGTTCTCAAGGATATAATGTGTATATCATAGCTGTTAGATTAAATGTTCTGTAAATATCTATTAGGCACATTTGGCCTATGGTGCAGAATAAGTCCAAAGTTTCTTTGTTGATTTTCTGTCTGCATAGTTTGTCCTACTTTCAGCAGGATGTTGAGGTATCCAGCTATTATTGTATGGGAGTCTATTTCTCTCTTTAGTAATATTTGCTTTATATATATTGGTGCTCCAGTGTTGGGTGCATATATAAAATTGTTGTATTCTCCTGATGAATTGACCCCATTTTTCATTACATCATGTCCTTCCTTTTACTTTTTGTAGTTTTCTATTTAAATCTATTTTATCTAATTCAATAATAGCTGCTCCTGCTCTTCTTTGGTTTTCATTTGCATAAAATATATTTTCCCATCTCTTTGTTTTTAACCTACGTGTGTCTTTATAGGTGAGGTGTGTTTCTTGAAGACAGCACATAATTTATTTTATTACATTTTATTTATTTTGTAAAACCTATTCCACCCTCCTATGTCATTTGATTGGAAAGTTTGGTCGCTTTACATTCAATGCTATTATTAATTGGTAAAGAGTTACTACTGCCAGTATGTTGTTTTCTGGTTATTTAATGGTCCTCTCTTCCTTTATTTCTACCTGTCTTTGTCTAAAAATAATCTTCTGTAGTAGTATATTTTAATTTTTTTGCTTTTATTTTCTGTGTATCTATTTTAGATGTTTTTGTTTGTTTGTTTAAGAGATGGGATTTCGCTATGTTGCCCAGGCTGAAGTGCAGTGGCTATTCACAGGCGCAATCCCACTACTGATCAGCATGGCAGTTTTGACCTACTCCGTTTCTGACCTGGGCCAGTTCACTGGTTCACCCCTCCTTAGGCAACCTGGTGGTCCCCCACTCACGCGAGGTCACAATATTGATGCCAAACTTAGCGCAGACACTCCATCAGCATAGGGCATTATAGCCCAAAACTCCCAGACTCAAGCGATCCTTCAGCATCAGCTTCCTGAGTAGGTGGGACTACAGGCACGTGCCATGGCACCTGGCTGTAGTTTTTTTTTTTTTTTATTTGAAGTTATCATAGGGCTTGCAAATAACACGTTATAATCAATCATTTTAAACAGATCACAAGTTTTCTTGGATTACAAACAATAACAAGCAAAAAGAAAACTAATGCAAACTGTACACTTTATTTCCCTAATTTTTAACTTTTTGTTGTTTCAGTTTATATTTTTATACTATTTATCTCTTAAAAAGTTGTAGCTATTATTTTTGGTAGGTTTGTCCTTAGTCTCTCTACTCAAAATATGAGTGATCTACACAACACAATTACAGTGTTAGAATATGCTTTATTTACTGTTTAGAATATCTTTATTTACATTTAGAATATGTTTGTTTACTGTTACCGGTGAGTTTTATAACTTTATATGATTTCTTTTTACTCATGAATGACCTATACTTTTAGATCAAATAACTCCCATAAGCATTTATTGTAGGATAGGTTTGGTGTTGACCAAAATACCTCAGGTTTTGTTTGTCAGCTTTTGTTTTTGGAAAGTTTTTATTTCTCCTTCATGTAATAAAGATTTTATTTTTCTGGATATAGTATCATAGAAAAAAAATAGTTGTTCTTTCTTTCAGCACTTTGAATATATCATGCCACTCTTTTCTGGCTAGTCAGGTTTCTACTAAGAAGTCTGCTAACAGAAATATTGGAGCTTATTAAAAGCTTTCAAAGTCCTTTCTTTAACCTTGGCCTTCAGAAGTTTCATTATTATCTGTCTTGAGATAGTTGTATTTCGCTTAAATCTGCTTTGTGTTCTGTTATAATTTTGTACTTGGATATTGATAACTTCTTCTAGTTTTGGAAAGTTGTTTTTATTTTTTTGAAAAACTTTTTATGCTAATCGCTCTCTCTATGTCCTCTTTTAAACCAACAACTGTTAGATTTGCACTTCTGAGACTATTTTGTAAACCTTGTAGCCATGTTTTTTAAATTACTTTTTGCATTTTCTTTTCTGATTGTGTATTTATATAGTGTATATTCAAGTTCACTAATTCTTTCTTCTGCTTGAGCAATTCTGCTGTTGAGGTTCTCTAAAACATTTTTCAGTTTATTAGCTAAAATGTTCAACTCTAGCATTTCTACTTTTTTATTATTTTAATTTCTTTGTTACATTTCTCTGACATGATCCTGAATTCTTTCTTTGTGTTATTTTTAAATTCACCTGGCTTCCTCAAAACAGCAATTTTGAATTCTCTGTCTGAAAGGTTGCATACCTCTGTCTCTCTGAGATTAGTGACTTTTTTTTTTTATTTAGTTATTGTGGTGAGATCATGTTTCCTGGATGTTCTTGATAGTTGTGGATGTTCACTGATACATAGGCATTCAAGAGTTTGGTATTTATTCTAATCTTCTCAATCTGGACTTGTTTGTATCCATCCTTCTTGAGAAGGATTTCCAGATATTCAAAGAAAATTAAGTGTTGTAATCTAAGTCTCTGATTTAATGCAGCTTTATCTGCACTAGTGGATGTCTCAAACTCAGGAATTTTATAAACCCTGCAGACTCCTGCTGCCTTGGTGGACTTGAGTAAGATTCAGGATAATTTCCTGGATTAGCTGGAAGAGTCTCTTATTCTTTTTCCACACTTCGGCTCAAGCAGAAGGCACCACTCTTCCCTTGCTGGGATGCCTGGAGTTGGGGAAGTTGGAATTCAAGTACTCCTATGTCCACCACAACTAGAACAATACTGAGTGACACCTAAATCTTGCATAGTACTGGGTTGTCCCAAGGCCCGTGGTGACTACTTCCTGGCTACTATTGATATTTATTCAAGGCAAAAGTGATCATTAGTCAGCAGGTGGTGAATATTACCAGGACTGAGTTCTTCCCTGTGTGATAGCAAGTTCCTTTATGGGTCCACAGTAGATCTAGGAATGCAGTCCAGTAGCTAGGGCCTAGCGATACGGCCTTCAGGAAACTGTTTGGTGTTTTATTTTACTGTAACTAAGCTGGTACTCAAGTTGCAAGGCAGAGTCCTCATTACTCTTTCCTCTTCCCTTGGTATGGGCAGAGAGTCTCTTCCCACACTGCATCCCCTGAAGTTGAAGGAGGGGTGATGCAAGCACACCCTGGTTATTCAGGACTCTACATCACTTTGGTTAGGTAATGGAATTAGATGGAACACAGGTTTTTACTGCTGGGCAGAGGAATCTTCTATAGCTGAAGGTCATCTAAATGCTGTTTCCATGGGTGCCAACTGAATTCTGCCATGTGTTTTGTTCTTCTGTGACAGAGCAGCGTTAACTCCCAATGCATGTCCTACAATCACTCTGCTCTCCCTCCCATAAGCACACAAAATATCTCTGTCCACTGTCAAGGGATTGGAAGGGGTAGTATAAATAATGTACGACTATCTTTTATACCCTCTTCAGTGCCTCTTCCCTTGATATAATATTAAAACCATATTTTTTGAATAATTACCTAATTTTTGGTTCTTAGGGAAGTGCTTGCTAGCATGGATAGATGTTCAACTTTATGCTCCTGGTCATCTTGCTCTGCCTGTTTTCTACTTTTAAATCTTTCAATAATCCTAAAACACGTTCAATCAATAAATTTTCATAGATAGTAACAAAAGAGTTATATGCATAAAGGTTTACATATCTGCATTATTTTTTCCCCCTCAAATCTTACATGCTCCAATAAGCTTAGGAAATAAAATCTTAGTGCTCTGTTCAATGATTTTAAAATTCAACTTAAGTGTGTCTCTTTTTGGGGATTGCTTCATCTTCCTGCTTAATTTAATGAGACGATGCTTACAGTAGCTTCATTGTAATGACATGTCTAATTAAGCATGAATAAATTATATGATTGTAAGCACACATTGAAATAGTTCTTTAAAATCTGCAGATATGTTTGATTATCATTACCTCTAGCTATACGTTAAGATTTATGTCAACATGAGGTAATGTTGTATATATGTATATATGTATATAATGATGTATATATGTATATATGATGTTGTATATATGTACTACCTCATGTTGACATAAATCTTAAGGTATAGAACTCCTTTTGTTAGTCAATCCCAAGTTCTAAGACATCTCTTCTTAACATGCTGAAAATATTCTGAAGAAGATTTTGTTTAGAAAATATAATAAAGCATATGATTAAAGGCAATATTTTCTCTCCCCAAAAAACTCCCAATGGAGGCAAGACAACCTGTAAAATTGAGCATGGAAATCAAAGAATAACTCTGTTTTCTTAAAATAATATAAAAAATAAAATATATTCATGTAGTAAATTTTTGTGTTAGATTTTATGCTGAAATCTTTATAAATGAAGGAAATATGCCATTAAGCCATTAAATTTTCTTATGTGAGAAAAATACTTGTAAAAATGCCAATAAAAAGTCATATTTTTATTCCTTTATTTTATTAAAAGAAATAGATTTAAATTATTTCTGTATTTAGCATTAAATTATTTGAAATAACATATATATATATATATATATATATATATCTCACCCAATTATGTATTGGCATATTCCAGTATTCCTTTTATAATATCCATTTGCCGATATTTATTTTACTGAAACAGGTCATGTAGGAATATAGTATACTGTACTCTATTATATTGAATAGAATATCCAATAAAATATTGAATTAAATATTGAATCTGTTCTATTATATTTCTATTGAAACTAGTACACTATATAGTACATTATCTTCCTATACTATAAGTACACTATATCCCCCTTTATTTATTTATTTTAAATTAAATGATACATTAGATTTAAACTTTCTAACTTTAGAGACAAGTTTTATGTTTCCAAAATCTTAAGTAGAAATTTTTCTAAAAGTCTGTATTTGAGTCCATACTAACCTTCCTGCCATATAAAATTTAACAAAGAAGAAAGTCTGTATTTCTTGGTTAGACTCATGACAGACATTTTCATTATTCATAGACTAACAGCCTTTTATCTTGTTAGAAAATACATGTTTGAGTGTGTTCGTCAAACCAAGATATTGAACTCTCAATGAAGGTTTTATAAGCATACTTGCTTTGAGTGTGTATTACAAAAACAAATTTCCAGATTCTTAACTTCACATGTGCTCTTTTTTAAAAAAACAGATCTGCCTGAGAATGTATCTGTGATGGAGAAGTGTTTCTTCCAATCTTTCACAACCACCCTTTTCTACTTGATAAAAAGGAAGTTTTAACCCTGACTTAACCCTACATTTAGTATGTGGAATGACCTCTGGGGGCTAAAACTTTCAGATAAGCCAATTAAAACATAATTGAAAATATTATACAGCTTACAGGTGTTGATTCCATGAAATACAGATGTTTATAGTCAAATTGTTTCCACAATTTTGATTTTAAAAGAAGTGATTGAAAGCTCAATTCTAGGTCAGGCGCCATGGCTCACACCTGTAATCTCAGCACTTTGGGAGGCTGAGCCAGGCAGATGACCTGACATCAGGTGTTGAGACCAGCCTGGCCAACGTGGCAAAAACCTTAGCTGGGCATGGTGGTGCACGTCTGTAGGCCCAGCTACTAGAGAGGCTGAGGCACGAGAATTACTGGAACCTGGAAGGCAGAGGTTGCAGTGAGCAGAAATAGGGTTACTGCACTCCAGTCTGGGCGGCAACAGCAGGATTTTGTCTCTAAAACAAAAACAAGCAAAAAAAAAAAATACCCACATATTTCAGAAATTCAGTGATATAATTACATTACTAAATGACTGAGGTGTTTCTTTTTGTTTTCTTTTTTTGTTTTGTTTTTATGAAACTCTGATTTCAAACTATGAGATCAATAGCAGCAATGCATTTCTGATCATTATGTTAGAATAAATACCTAACTCCTAGACTATTGATTAATTCTTCATTAAAGCTTAGTCAAATATCACACCATATGATTCTAAAATATTTTGTAGTAAATTATAGATATTATTGGAAATATTATTGAAAAGTTTTATAACACAAATATATTCCCATTACATATCAGTAACTAATTTAGTCAAGTTCTTGAGACATATCACAGGGTAGGAGCCTTTAAATTAGATTTTTTAAATTCCCAAATATGTTTCCTTTTTCCTCATAAAAAATTGGAAACTATTAACAGTTAGAATTATGTAATTTATTATATTTATACTTGATCGACTTTCATGTATATACAATATTCAATAGTATTTAAAGATGCTGTATTATAAAATAAAAATGCTTCAAAGATTAAAAAAGAAGTCGATATTTTCAAGTATAAAAGAATTTTTGGATTTCTTTTTCTGGAAGCAATTTGACTTTTTTATGCAAACATTGACATCTAAAAGAACATTTCTTTCTAAACAAATATATCTATTATTTCTCTTTCATATCTTATAAAAATTATTTGAAATTTCCAAATAATCTTTATAGTCTGCCGTATATTTAGTGTTTTTTAAAAATTTTGTTGGTTTATATTGTCTTTTTTTTTAAAAAAAAGGAGTGTTTCTCTGTCACCCAGGCTGGAGTGAAGTGGCACAATCTCAGCTAACTGCAACCTCCGCCTCCTGGGATCAAGAAATTTTTTTTTGCCTCAGCCTCCGGAGTAGCTGGGACTAGAGGATCACACCATTATGCCCGGGAAATTTTTCTTTTTGTATTTTTAGTAGAGACAGGGTTTCACCATATTGGCCAGGCTGGTCTTGAACTCCTGACCCAGTGATCCACCGAACTTAGCCTCCCAAAGTGTTGGGATTACAGGTATGAGCCACCGCGCCCGGCCGGTTTATGTAGTCTTGATCATATTTAACAATTACCTCCTCTTATTCTTACTTTTTGGTAAATGACTAGTTAATATTATCAGAATAATTTTTCATATTTATTGATATTATCAGATGTTTTATCTTCCCATTTTTTTGAAATAATGAATTAGGACAATAAATTCTTTCATAATGAATGCTCCCTGCATTTGAGGTCTGTGTCTTACTTGGTCTTTGGAAAAAATTCTTCTGATATACTGCCAAATGACAAATTTCATTTGTTGTACTTTATAGTTTTTGACCTACATCAATCATCAGTTTGTTTTCAGACTATATCATTTTTAGTATTAATAGTATGCTAGTAAGATGGAATTTATGACAGACCTTTTTTTTATTTTATCTGATCTAAAATATTTTAAATAGTACTCAGAATTATGAACTTGACAAGAAATTTAAGTGCAAAGATACTCAAAATTTCTCATAAGAGAAGAGGCTTATCTTTTCAGATGGCTGAAAAAATAGTTATTTAAAATTCTTAATTCCTGTTTTCCTTAATTCATTGGGATTTTCTTTGGGCACAGAAAGTGTTCTCTTTTGTTTATTTAGTGCCAATAGATATGGAAGTTAATACCTTCTAAGAAGTTTGGGTGTCATTCTAAGGATTGGAATTCAAGACATGGGTCAAGCTTATGTGTACTATTTCTCAAATGACATTTCTTATGCCATTTAGAACACATTGTCTGAATCTGAGGGAGTTTACGTAAATATGCAAGCCCTACCCTCAAAAAAAAATTCAGTAAAAGAAATATTGGAAAGTTCCAGAAAATAAATGAAGAAGAATGTAACTAAACTTGCCAAACGCTGTCAGTTATTTGTAATTACATATATATACATACATATATATATACACACACACACACACACATACACACTCATACACACACATATGGTACAAATGAAGTACATTTTATTTAAAATATATTTCTGAATTTTTCAAATTAATTTAAATGGTGTAATGCTAGATAAGTTTAAAGAACTACCATGAAAGCATTCCACTAAACAAATCTTCCATACTACAGTGAAGCTTCCTTACAACCAAAATGAATTTGATCTTGGTTGAAATAAAACTTAATATCATAGATTAAAATACATACATGTACTGTTTGTAGTTGTATTAAATCACTTGTTTAACCATGGCCATAAATGATGTAAAAAATGATATTCTGTAAATCATTGTCCTAAGCACATAGATGTCATATTATATTGGATAAATTTAATTAATTGTAGTTTATTTTACTTAAATATTCTCTTATTACAATTTTTAAAATCCAAAAACATAATAGAAAGAGTTGTGTAACTGCTTCTTCTTTTCAAACTAAAACACTGTGTGGCACTTTTCAGTGCATTCCGGTGTCATCGAAGTCAGTTAAGTAATTATTTTTGACTATTCACATATTTCAAATATTATGTTACATATTTCACCAATACTTTGATTTACCTGGGTTAACTACAGAGGCAAGTCACAGCATGAGGAATTCAATTCCTTCATGAAGTTGGTCAATAAAATTTATTCAGCTCAGATATGATGAAATATACTTATTTCATCTGTATATACTGAAATAACTTTTGGTATGCATAATATGATGTATTTGAGGCAACAAGCTTTATTTTCTGGGCCACAATTTTGCTTACTTCCACCAGCCAAGGCAGCATGTACTTTGAGTAATCTGAAATGCACAAATATTGGAACAAACAAGCTTCTTAAACCGTTATAGGAACAGCAGCAACACATGCCCCTAGCTCAGTGTTTTTGTTCTTCTTCCCAAGTGAAGTGTTCTTCTCCTAGATGTATGAGAACTCATTCCCATAATTCAGTGAGGTTTTGGTTAAATATTACTTTCATAGAGAAAACATCCCTCTGCCACTAACCTCATGTGCCTATTTTAACATTTAAACAAAAATTAAATTAAAAATTTAGTCTTCTATCTCACTAGCGATATCAAATGTAACTAGTAAATTTCATATTAGATAGAGCATATAAAATATTCCCACTATTATAGAGAATTCTACTGAATAGTTCTGCCTTAGTCTCTTAAGCTACTTTATTTTTTTGGAAAATTCTAATCACTCTCTGATATTACATTATACACCTTTTTATTTCTAATCATTTATTTTTATTATAATGGGAAACTTTAGTTACCATGCTCCCAAGTTTCTAAAATAGTGCTTGGTACAGAGATGTTGCCCAGTAAATATTTGTAGAATAAAAGGCCAGAAATTATTCATTTTCCTTGTATTTTCTAGCATCTTTTTGCTACCATTACCTGGTAAAACAGGAATAAACTCTGCCATTCTAGTCTAAAACATACAGAAGTGGACATTTTCCTGACTTTTTAATATTTATTTCTATTTAATTTATTTTATTTATTTTTAATTTTTGTGGGTAGCTGTGTATATTTATGTGATACATGAGATGTTTTGATACAGTCATATAATATAGAATAAAGAAATCATAGAGAATATGGCATTCATCCCGTCAAGTATTTATCCTTTGAGTTACAGAGTCTAATCATACTCTTTAAGTTATTTTAAAATGTACAACTAAGTTATCAGTGACTATAGTCATGCTGCTGTGTTATTAAATAAATCTTACTCATTCTTTCTATTTTTTGAGGGGATACCCTCTTATTTTTGATTGGTCTTTTAAGTCTAGAGCACAGCAATAGTGAAAATAAAACTGTATAAACAAAATAAAATACAAGAAGCCAATGCGAATTTTGAAACAAATAAAAGAAACTACCTTGTAGATTTAAGTTTTTGAACTTACTTTACTACTTTTTCTACAGATCATGGCTAAATCAAATGTCCATGGTGAATTTTTGAACTCCTAGCAAAAGTGTAATTAATGGGAATAATAGGAAGGAGAGCAGCCCTTGAGCTCCCTTGGTGTTACAGTTTTTTAAAGAAAAACAAAGCAATGCAAATGAATAAAAAACAACAAAAAATAAATTTAAAAAAATTTATTTTTCAGGCATCAGTGTTTAAAAAAATATACAGTGTGTCTGAAAAGAATAATGAAAAATTGAGGCAAAATAGGATCTGCTTTACTCAAGAATTCCCTGCTATTTTTCTGCGGTCTAAAGGTGATTTTTTAAAAAAAGGAAGGAAATAAAGAGCTCACACAAATTGCTATATATCTGTTAAGTAGAGATATTTTATAAATGCATTTCTTTGTAAAATTCAGTTAAACAAAATGCAAAATATTATCTTCTAAGATGAGATTTAATCTAATAATAGAAAATTACATATAAATTCTTTTAATGTATCCCAAGAAATATACAAGAACATTTAGATTTTAGTAAAATCACTGCTAATGAAAGAAAAATATATATTTTTGAAAACTCACACTGAAGTTTCAGCATGTCAGTTTGGTCTGACAAAAACAGTGCAGGTTTTGAAATCAGACAGACCTAGATTTTGTACCTCAATAAATATCTGTAAGCAAGTAAGTGATTTAAGCAACTTGACCACTCTGAGCATAAATTTATACATAAATTCATTATGCCAATATTTTTTAAATTTTTATTGGATGGCCTTACACTCATTTATAGATTTTACTTGTGAGAAATCACAGACTTGTGAGAAAGCAAGCATTGATCAAGTTTATAGTCTTATTAAATAAATGTGATAAGTATAATTAGAATTCCACTGCTAATCATTGAGGAACAACAAGGTTCAGACTTAACTTCCCCTTATAAACAACTAGAAATCTCTGCAAAATATATAAAACAATACTTTAAAAAATATTAAACAAAAAGCATACAACTATAAGTACTAACAGAAGAGAAACAAAGTGAATATTAGGTCAATCACTATGTGTGTATAATTTATATGTACAAGAAATGGAAAATAAATCAGAGCATAGCAGACCTTCTAACTTGAAGTGTCAGAGTTAATAGTGTCAGGATGCTCAGATAATTGAAAATTGCAAGCTAGAGTTCTAGAAAGGAGAAATTGCTCAGAAAAGGACCTCTACATATGGAGTCCCTTTTATTTTCTGTGCTTTAGGTCCCTCTACTTTGAAGTATAACTCCACAAGACAATCGAAATAATAGTAGTAAGATTTTGGTTATGATTTGGTTAACTTAGTGGACACTCCAGATGGGATATGTGTTAATAGTAGGGCCCTTGGATTGATCACTACTTTGGACCTTTTTTAGAAAAACTAAATTCTAAGTCTCAAACGGCACAAAGCAATCAGCAGAAAATTAATGGCTAACCTTTTAAAGTCCAATAGGAAATGACAGAACAACAACAATAAAGCACAAACACGTAATTCATTGATGTGATAGTTCATTAACATAACTCACAGTGTATAATGTAAGATCACAAATTATTAGACATGCAAAGAAAAAAATGTGACCAAAGCTAGGAATATTATCAGTCAACAGAAACAATGAAAAAAATGAGAGAGTTAATATAACCAGCAGAAAAGGATGTTTTAAAGGGCTATGCACACTAAAATTGCAGAAAATCAAATATCTACAGCTAAAGGTTGACATTTTAAAGCTCTCTCTAACATTCATATGGCAAAAGGACAAAAAATGTAGAATATGTGTAGGTATATTAATAGCTGTAGAAGTCTCAAACAATAGAATAAACAAAGAAAACCTAATTGTCATTTAAGAAACATTTTACACAACAGCAGCAGAAGACATATTATTTTCATGTATACAGAAAACATTCAATAAAACAAACCATATAGTGGAACATAGAACATATTGCTGGAGAAATAAAACATACAAAGGAACCAGATGGAAAATTGAGAGTTAAAAAAGAAAATGGGTGTAATGACTATTTTTGTATAAACTTAGAAGTTAATTAGGGACTACAAGAGAAAGGTTCAGTAAACTTGAAAATAAAATAATAATATTTATCTAAAATAAAGAAAGAGAGGAGAAAATGCAAAAGGAAAAAAAAAGTTTCAGTATACGGTTACCTGAGGTAAATTATCAAATATTTTTGCATATGCAATTGAAATTTTTGAAGAAATAAGAGAGTAGTGATTATGAGGAAAATACATTTGAAGAAATAGAGTGTAATTACATATTTTCATGATGCTTAACAAACATAAGGTAGTATATACAGAAAACAGTATCAGAAGAGCCATGATAATTAAATTGTTGAAAAACAGTAAAAATTCCCCATAAAACTCCATTTTACTGATAAAAAAAAGTATAATGTAAATGGCAGTTAACTTCTAACACCAAACAGTGCTATCCAGAGGATAATAAAATAAAATATTCATGTGCCCAAAGAAGAAATTTATGTAAGTAGAATTTTATATCCAGCAAACATATCCATAAAAATGTAGGTGAAAGAGCAAAATGAAAGTCTAAAAAATTGATGCTTGCAAACCTATACTACAAAATATATTTCAGAAAGTTAGTCAGGATGAAGGAAAATAATGGCTAATGGAATCACATGGTATTTTTTCCAGAAATGAATAAAGAGCACACAAATTATAAATATTATAGTAAATGTAAAACAGTTTTGTTCTACTTTAACATTTTTCCCAAAATGTCGTCAATTCTTTATATCAATTTTGTGGTTTATACCATATGAAGAAGCAAGATGATGGCACAGATTCAAGAAGAGAGAAATAAAATTATACCATTTTAAGTTTCATGGACAGAAAATTAAAGGGTATATTATAAGGGAAGGAAGACTGTGATTAAAATGCATATTGTAAATATCAAAGAAACCATGAAAATACAAAAGAACACAGTTAATATGCAATCAATTACCAAAATGTAGTAAATTAATGCAAAAGAAAATAGAAAATGAGAAATGAGGGTAAAATAAAAATGAGTGAATGGTAGATTTAAATTTAAGTATACATACAGTTGAAATGTGCATAGACTAAAGATTATAATTAAAATACACTGATGGTCATACTAGATATAAAAAGGAAGACCAACTATGTGCTGTATATATAAACTCACTTGAAATATAAAGACATACACAGGACCAAAATAAAATATGGGAAAAGTTATATTATGCAAAGTGTAAAAAAGCCACAGTGGCTACATTAATATAAGACAATACGGTCTTATAGAATAAGAATATACACGAGAATTTCACAATGAAAAATATGTCAATAAAAAGACATAACAATTCTAAATATACGGCTCCCAAAATTATGTTAAAATATATCAAGTAAAACTTGATTGAACCTAGAACAGACAAATGTACAATTATAACAGTATTTCAATAATTCTCTTCCCATATTTATACAACAAATATACAGAATATCACTTAGATATAAAAGAACTAAACAACACAATAAAGAGATTGGGCATAATTGATATTTATGAACAGTTCATACAATAACAGAATGCATGTTCTTTTTCCAGTGAAAGTAGTATCCTCAGCAACATAAACCATATGATGTGTTATAAAAAAACTCTCAACAATTTTTAAAGATTATTATGCAGTATATGAACTGTGATCACACTGAGTTTGGGATAATAATAAAACATATTGTAGGCTTCCTCCTGACCTTTTGGAGATGTGTGGAAGTGAAGGGTACAATAAATGTACTAGATAAGTGATTAAATTAGATATGTGATTAAATTAGAAGAAAATGTGTATAATATGTATATACATATTATGTATAATATGTGTGTATATATACACACATATTATGCATAATATGTATATACATATTGTACTATATACATAATCTGTGCATATAATATATATTATGTGCATAATAGTATATACATAAACTATATACACATATGTATATAGTGTATAATATACATATTATATTACATAATATGTGTATATAGTATAATATATACACATTATACTATATTATACTAGATACATGTTATGTATATAGTAATTGGATATAATTATATACAATTATATATAATATATTATATATAATATATTTTGTTGTAAATTATATTTTTATTTATTTAAAATTATATGTTCTATTTATATTTACATATTTAATTCAAACATACAAAGCACAGGACATTATTTACCATAGTGGAAATGATATATTTTTTGTTAATTTTGTTGTCAAATATGTTTGAACTCAATGAAAGCCTATTCTGCTTGTTTCTATAGCCCTAGAATGCATAATATTTAATTATCTAATATAGCTTTTTAGTTAAACTTTAAGATTATAGATGCATTTTCCTTTTGTGTAACTACTAATCAACATTCGTATCTTCTTCTTTCTGTTTGATTCAAGTTCATTTTAAGTCTTGCGAGCCTTGATTTACTCACTTTGTAAGTTAAACAAAGTTAGCAGAGGAAAAACACAATAAGTTAATTTTATTTTCTTTAACATGTTAAATCTGTAGTAAGTGGTTGGCAGTTCAAGGAACACCAATATACTCTGAGATTTTGAAGCACTTGCTCTTTAAGTCTAAAAAATGATAACAAAGACAATGTCACAATATTTTTAGGTTCACTTAACATATTATTAACTAATATATATGTTGTCTTATAATCCTAGAACTTTATATATTTCTCATCTACTTTGTTTTTTCTAAAAGTAAAACTTAATTTTTTATCTGTATTTGTCATTCTTTGCAAGTATATCTCAATATTAAATAAAATAGTATTCAAAGCAATGTGCTTTTATTTTTAAATTCTTGCATGGATTTTATTGGACCCTAGAGATTTTTGAGATTCAGATATTTTAATTGCTTGACCACCTGTCTTTCTTAAACTTCAGTTCTTCTATTGCTCTTGGGAATTATAAGTAAGTTTCCAGCATCTGTTCTTAATCTGTTTGGTAAATGCAAAGAGAAAATATTCATTTAATTTCTCAAAGGCTATTCCCAACTCAATAAAAAATACTAAAAACGTATTTTTTAAAAGTAATATACATTCTATATGGTTTCAAATGTATTCATATGCAAATTACATCATCTATTCCATCAAAAATGATCACTCTTCAATGTTTAACAACAACGACTGTGTTTCCAACTATTTATGTAACAAATTTAATAGTTAGGTTTTATACATAATCCAATTATTTTCCTCCCCATAATTCCTTTTTATTTTTTGGTTGGGAATTTAAGGTAATCTATAACTTGGTTTAAATTACATTGTTTAAAAACTCAAAACTTGTTTGCCTCATGGATGTTTGGGTTGGTTTAGTAGACATCTTCTTCATAATAAAATGTAAACATTTGCATTTCTCCCTATAATTTCCTTTTTTAATTTGTAAGAAATTATGAGGTATAGGTAAAATTATTTTTATTATACCTATAAGGAAATTAATGCTAACAATATAAAGGCTTATCTCAGAGTCATGCACCTGTCTAGTGATGAGACAGGGATTCAAATAATTCTGATTTAGTTTTAGTTAATAAATCAGAGTAAGCAGTTGATGGATTATATTTTACTTCTTTGTTTTCATCTTAATATAAATGTTTAGCTTTATAATCATAAAGAAATATCAAATTATAAAAAGAAAGATAAATTGGAAAATAATACTGAACAATTTCATGGAATATAATATAATAGAATTCTCCATATTCTCATAATATTCCTCAACACAAACCCACTATGTTTAGTGTATTGCTTCTAATAATAATTTTTTTAATTATGTAAATGGTTCTGAGTTATTACCCTACCTGTTATAGTGTTTGTGTATATATTATATAAATACAATAATATATATAATTACATATAAATTATATTGTTTACATATTATATATGTAAACAACATTGTATATATTACAGATGTTTTCTACATACTATATATGCAATATATATAATATAGATCCAATAATATATAATATATACACATTTACTATATCAGTAACTTTTAGTTATTGTAAAATGATAATATATATAAATTATGTTTATAGGTATAATTTATAATATATAATTATAATATATAATTTTTTGCATGATTTAGCTAAAAGACAAATAACAGTAATATAGCTGTGACAACTAGTGGTTGTTGGTCAATAGATACAGTCAGTTTGTAATTCTAATTTACGTCTCTTATCAACCTGACTGAAGACAGAGTAATAGTACATAGGGATCTAAGTTTACTCTTTAAAAGTTAATGTAGTATAAAACATATTTGTAAAAATATTATATGGTTTTCTATTACTAACATCTAAAACAAGCCCATGACAAATTATTAAAAAGAAAATGTAAAGAGCTTTTCAGTAAGGGGAATAGTTAAAAAATTTAGAGAAGGTTTTTTTATTTAAAAGACATAATACAGGAATCGACTTAAAAAGGAATGAAATGAAATATATTTAATGACATTAGGAAAGTTTTAATAAAACTTTAAAATGAAATATTAATTATAAATTTAAATTAATTCCAATAAAAACTACAATATCTCTTTGATATAGGTAGACTGTTTCCCCACCCATATCTTAGCTTGAATTCCCATGTGTTGTAGGAGGAACCCAGTGGGAGGTAATTGAATCATGAAAGCAGTTCTTTGTAGATTCTGGATATTAGACCTTTGTCTGATAGATAAATTGAAAAAAATTTCTCTCATTCTGTAGATTGCCTGTTCACTCTGATGATAGTTTCTTTTGCTGTGCAGAAACATTTTAGTATCCTTAGATCCCATGTGTTATTTTGGCTTTTGTCACCATTGCTTTCGGTGTTTTAGTCATGAAGTCTTTGCTCATGCCTGTGTCCTAAATGGTATTGCCTAGCTTTACTTCTAGGGTGTTTATGTTTTTAGGTCATACGTTTAAGTCTCTAATCCATCTTGAGTTAACTTTTGTATAAAGTTTAAGGAGGGGATTCAGTTTCAGCTTTCTGAATATGGCTGGACAGTTTTCCCAACACCGTCTATTAAATAGGGAATCATTTCCCCATCGCTTGTTTTTGTCAAGTTTGTCAAAGATCAGATGGTTGTAGATGTGTGATGTTATTACTGAGGTCTCTGTTCTGTTCCATATGTCTACATATCTGTTTTGGTACCAGTACCATGCTGTTTTGGTTACTGTAAATATCTCCTGGATTGTTAGGTTTCTGCTGAGAAATCTGTTAACTTGATAAGATTCCCTATGTATGTGATCTGACTTTTTTCTCTCCAGTTGCTTTAAGATTTTTTTCTTTAGTATTGACCTTGGACAGTCTGGGACTACATGCCTTAGTAAAATTCACTTTGCATAGTATCTTGTTGGTGTTCTCTGGCTTTCGTATATCTGAATGTCTGTCTAGCAATATTAGAAAATTTTTCTTAAATCATTTCCTCAAATATGCTTTACAGGTTGTTTATGTTTCTCCTTCTCTCAGGAAAGCCAACAACTCATAGGTTTGGTTATTTTATGTAATCTCATATTTCTTGAAGATTTCATTCATTTTTTAAAAATTATTTTTATTTAGTGAGAATCAGTATTTTTATTTTGTTAACTGTCTTTTAAAAAGCAGATTAGTTTCAATTTTAAGACATTATGAACTTTTTTTATACATTGTACATTTGATGTTTTTGTCTACAAACTCATCATCAAAGACAAGATCATCGAGACTTTCTACTGCATTTCTAGAAATTATATTATTTTGTGTTTTACAATTGGGCCTATGTTTCATTTTGTGCTAGTTTCTGTGACTGATGTAAAGTTTATGTCTCAGCTTATTTGGCATATGGATATCCAATTGTAGTACAACTGTTTACTGAAAACACTATTTTTCCCCACTGAACTGCTTTGCCTCCTTTTCAAACATTAGTTGACTACATCTGTATTGGTCTATTTCTGGGCTCTCTCTTCTGTTACACTGGTCAATATGATCATTCTTTCACCGAAACCAAGTTGTCTTTATTACTGTAGTTTATAATTGTTTTGAAGTCATGCACTGTGAGTCTTCCAAAATTGTAATTCAATTTTTTTTTTTTTAACAGTGTCTCACTTTGTTGCCCAGGCTGGCGTGCAGTGGCATGATCATAGCTCACTGTAACTTTGAACTCCTGAGTGCAGGCATTTCTCCCACTTCAGCCTCATGAGTAGCTGGGACTACAAGCATGGACAACCCCAAACCTTGCCAATTAAAAAACTATACATAGGTAGAGAGATGAGGACTCACTATGTTGTGTAAGCAGGTATCAAACTAGTGGCCTGAAGTGATCAGCCTCGCAAAGTGCTTTCACTATTCTTGTTGATGCCTTTTCGTGTAAATTTTTTTACTGGTTTGCCAATATGCAAAAAACAACTCATTGGAATTTTGATTAGAATTGCATTGGATATATAAATCAAGTTGGAAAAATAGAAATCTTAGCAATGTTGAGTGTTTCTGTCAATAAACATGAACTGTATCTTTATTTATTTATATCTTCATTGATTGTTTTACCAGAGTTTTATACGTTTTCTCATATACCCCTTGGATTTATCAGGTAGATCTATAAATAAGCATTTATTTTTACTTGATCCTTTTTTTTATAATATATGTCTTCAATGGTTTGACTATAATTCTAAGTACTGACTTCCGTAAGTCCACAAACTTTACAAAATCATATTTTCATTTTCACTTAATTAAAAAATTTTTAAATTTGTTATTGAGACATTAATTAACACATGGACTATTCAGAAATTTGTTATTTAATCTGTGAAAGTTTGAAGTTTTCTAGCTCTTCTTTCACCAATTTCTAGTCTAACTCCATATAAGTCTGAGAATATATTTTGTAACATGTCTAATTTTTAAAATTTGTTTAGGAGTTCTTTGTGGCCCATTATGCAGCTTGTCTTGGTAAATGTTCGATGTGAGTGTGATAAGAATATATTTTATATTTTTTGTTGGTTGGAAAATTTATGAATGCCAATTAATGTTAATTAAAAACTGTTGGGGCCAACTGTATACTAACCTATTTTCTGCCTGTTGAATCTACCAATTACTTATAAAGAGATGTTGAAATCTTTAGTGGTAATGGGGGATTTGTCTGTTTCTTTTATGTAGTTATGAGACTCTAACCTATTTCATTTTTTTTCTTTTTCTGAATAATTTTTTAAAACATTTCTTGCAGGACATGTTTACTGGTAACAAATTCCATCAGTTTTTGCCTATCTGAGTAAGTTGTTTTCAACCCTTAATTTTGATTAATATTTCTCCTGGATATAGAACTCTAGATTTGTGTTTTGTTTGCTTTCTTTTCTTTTTTAACAGATTAGTCCATTCCACTCTTTGCTTGCCTACATAATTCCTGAGATAAGTCTAATGAAATCCCTATTCCTGTTCCTCTAAAGATAAAATAATTTTCCTCTTAAGATTTCATTCCAGATTTTCTATTTTTTTCTGATTTTCTGCAGTTTAAATATGATATGCCTATAGATAGATTATTTTGTTTTAATTTTGCCTGGTGTTCTCTGACCTTTCAGTATCTGTGGTTTTGTGTCTGTCATTAATTTTTGAAAATTATCAGCTATTATTACTATAAATATGTATTATTTTTTATCTCTTTCTCATTCTTCTGGTATTCTCATTATGCATATATTCTAGGTTTTGCAAGTGTCTCAGAGTCCTTTGATATTCTGTAACATATTTTTTCTTTTCCTTTTGCATTTCATTTTTGTGAGTCTATTGATATAACTTCAAGTTTTTTTGTTAACTATGCCCAGTCTACTGATGAATATGTCAAATACATTTTTCATTTCTGTTAGAATATATTTTTTATTTCTAGCATTTCTTTTGGATTTTTTTTCATAAGTTTGTTTTGTTTTTACATACTTTTCAATTATTTCATTAGGACATTTAGCATAATAATTATAGTTATTTTAAGTTATCATTCTGATAATTCCAAAATCTCTGCCTTATCTGAGTTTAGTCCTGATGATTCTTGTCTCTTCAGATTTTGTATTTTGCCTTTTAGTATGCCTTGTAATTTTTTGTTCATAACCACACATGATATATGGAGTAAAATAATCTGAGTTTCGTGAAAGTGTAGTGGTTCTTCCTAAGACTAGATCACCAGAGTAATGAACTTTTAATCTCATTAACTCTTAGCTCCTACCAATATGTCAATCACAGTTTAAGTGCTTCTATTATTACTGCCCCAGTAATGGAATTCTGCTTGGATTCTGCTTCTGGTAAGGTGTGAATCTTCGTATTGTTTTGACTTTCCAATTTTCAAAGTGGCAGTATGTCCTCGAAACTTTTATGATGTAAGAAACATTGTTGGTTTTCAGTTTGTCCATATATTTCTTATTTTGAAGATGGGGTGATGACTTCTGTAATGGTTAATAACGGGTGTCAACTTGATTGGATTGAAGGATGCAGTATTAATCCTGAGTATGTCTGTGAGGGTGTTGCCAAAGAAGATTAAAATTTGAGTCAGTGGGCTGGGGAAGGCAGACTCACCCTTAATTGGTGGGTACCATCTAATTAGTTGCCAGTGAATATAAAGCAGGCAGAAAAACATGAAGCAATGAGATGGGCCTAACCTCCCAGCCTACATCTTTCTCTCATGCTGGATGCTTTCTTTCCTCAAACATTGGACTCCAAGTTCTTCAGTTTTGGGACTTGGACTGGCCCTCCTTGCCCCTCAGGCTGCAGATAGCCTATTGTGGGACCTTGTGATTATGTAAGTTAATACTTAATAAATGCCCCTTTATATGTATTTGTGTCTGTGTGTGTGTGTGTGTGTGTGTGTGTGTACACATATAACACGATGTATATGTCCTGTTCTGTCCTTCTAAGATAAATCTGACTAATTAATACAATTTCCAAGCTCTTTATATCTTAGACCAGAATTATAAGTACTCTTTTTTGTTGTTTGTTTGTTGTTTTAATGTGTGGTTTTAAATTACTCTCTGAGGTCCCTTGCTTTAAGCCTGAAGAATTTTCTCTAGTGTTTCTTGTAAGGACTCTAATAAAAATTAATTCTCTCAGGTTTTGTTCAGTTGAAAATGTTTTTATTTTGCCTTCCTTTTTGAAAGATTGTTTTTCCAGATACATGTTTCTTGGTTGACGGTTTTTTTGTTTGTTTGTTTTTTGTTTTTTGTTTTGACACAGAGTCTTGCTCCATTGCCAGGCACCAGGCTGGAGTGCTGTGGCCCGATCTCGGCTCACTGCAACCTCCGCCTCCTGGGTACAAGCAATTCTCCTGACTCAGTCTCCCAAGTAGCTGGGACTACAGGTGCATGCCACCACACCCAGCTAATTTTTGTATTTTTAGTAGATATGGGGATTCACCATGTTGGCCAGATTGGTCTCAATCTCTTGACCTCATGATCCACCCCTCCTCAGCCTCCCAAAGTGCTGGGATTACAGGAGTGAGCCACTGTGCCCTGCCAACAGTTTTTTTATTCATTCAGCCCTTTGACTATGTCCTCCTACTGACTTCTGTCTTCCTTTTTTTTTTTCTTTTTTACAGGAAGTTAACTGTTTATCTTCATCAAGTTTCTTTTTACATGATTACCTATTTTTCTGTTTTTTCTTTTGAGAATTTCTCTATTGTTTGACTTTTAGCATTTTTGCTGTATGTTATGTCTGGGTGAATTTCTGTGTTTATTCTACTTGAATTCTGTTAAGCTACTTGAATGTGTATACATGTTTTCAATAAATTTCAGAAATTAAAAACATAATATATTTGTTTTTTTTTTTTTTTTGCATCCTTTTTCTTCTCTTCTTGTACTGCCTTTAGCATATTTTGGTATACCTAAAGGTATTTGATCAGAGTTTTCCAGAGAGAAAGAGAACCAATTATGTGTCTGTGTGTCTGTGTGTGTGTGTGTGTGTGTGTGTGTGTAAACTGGCCTCACACAGCAAGTAAGTCTCAAATCTGAAGGGCAGGATGGAAACCACAAAGTTGATTAAAAGCAGCATGGAGGCAGAATTCCTTTTTCCTTTGGGGACTTAGTCTTTTCTTCATAGAGCTTTCAACTGATTGATATGGTTCACAAACATTATGGAGGGTAATCTGATTTACTCAAAGTTTACTGATTTAAGTATTAACAAATCTAAGACACACTCATGACAAAACCTACAATGGTGTTTGATCAGTATCTGGATACCATAGCCTAACCAAATTGACATGAATTTTCCCATCACAATATCGCACATTTCTCTACGATTTTTGTCTTTATATTTTTTCTTTCTCTTTCTCTCTTTTTCTCTCTCTCTCTCCGTGTGTGTGTGTGTGCGTGTGTGTGTGCATGCATGTGTGTGTGTGTGTGTGTGTGTATTTCTCTTTCTCACCCACTTTTTGGATTGTGTAATTGCTATAAATCTATCTTTGAGTTTACTAATTATATGTTCTACCAGTTCAAATCTGCTTTTGAGTCTTTCTATTGAAATTTCTTATAAGTTATTATAGTTTCCTTTTCCTTTTTTTTTTTTTTTTTTCTGTAGAGGCAAGATCTTTCTATGTTTCCCAGGCTGGTTTCAAACTCCTGGCCTCAAGCAATCCTTTTGCCTCAACCTTCTAAAATGCTGAGATTAGCAATGTAAGCCATCATGCCCGGCCAGTTATTGTAGTTTTCAATTCAAAATTTTGTACAGTTTATTTTTATAATTTCTCTTTATTAGCATTATCTAATTTATATAACATTGGCATTATAACTGCCTTTACATCTTTGATCATGCTTTTTTTTTCCTTAGTTCCTTAAGTGTATTTAAAATAGCTACTTTTAAATTTGAATTTGACATCTGGTTTCTTTCCCTAGCTCCTTATTTTGCCTATTTGCATATGTACATGTATATGAGTCATACTTCTATAATTTATTTTTGCATTTTAATACTTTTTATTTAAAACTGGAAATATTTGATATATTGTAGCAACCCTAAATAACAACTACTCATTCCTTTAATGCCTCTAACTGTGGTATGCTTACTTGTTTAATGACTGGCCATATTATTTTAGTAACGTGTATTACCTCCACAGTGTTAAGTCTTGACATTGCTTCACACTGTGGAGGTAATACACTTCACTGAAATAATATGGCCAGTCATTAAATAAGTGTCATCGTGTGTATACCCATGGTGCAGCATTAGAAAGGAATGAGCTCTCAAGTCATGAAAAAAGGTGGAGAGATCTTAAATGCATATTTCTGAATGAAGGAAGCCAATCTGAAGAGGCTATATACAGTGTAATTCCAACTATATGACATTCCGGAAAAGGTAAAACTATGGAGACAGTAGAAAGATTATTTGCTGCCAACAGTTTAGAGAGGCAAAGATGAATGGTGGAGGTCTTTTACTCGACGTGATACTGTAATGATAGATACATGACATTATACATTTGTACAAATTTGCAGAATGTACAACCCCAGGAGTGAAACATAAGGAAAACTATGAACTTTGGTTGATTATGATGGGTCAGTGTAGGTTCATCAGTAATAACAAATGTATGTGGAGGGGATGATGATGATGATAGGAGAGATCATGCATGTGTAGAAGCAGGGAGTATTTGGGATATTTCTATACCATCTGTTTAATTTTTCTGTAAACCTAAAATTGCTCTAAAAAGCAAAGTCTATTATAAAATCAATCTTTATCTGTTTAATTGCATCAAAAGTCACATATAAATTTATCTTCAAGGATTTGAGATATAATAATAAAGTTTGCTATAAAGTATTTGAAGAAATGTATTAGCTTTCAAATCACTTTACTCACCTACTTAAAGATAAGCTCTTCAATAGTGTACTGATTTTTTTCTTGAAATAAAACAAAATCTTAACAGGGCATGTGAGACCATAATAAGCAGATTTCTGTATATTTGTGACAACTTATTGACATCATATTGACATACTTTTATTTCTCTATTGTGTTGTTATCACATTCACTTGGGATTCTTGTTACATGACGTGTTTTGACTTAGAAAACTTGTATGAAAGTATTCTTCCAAACTTGTTATAACTTTTCCATCTCACAGCTTAGGAATGTAGTGTGAATCCTCATCTCAAGTGATCTGAGAGCATCGTACTTTCCTTATATTTCATAGTATTAATTCGGGGACTTAACTATCTCTAGAAAATGAGTTTTTTGAGAGTACAGTTAAGATCTTTCTTATTATTATTGCAGGACTAACACTCAGAGTAGTGCCTGGCATGAAAAAGCATTCAAAAGAGGAGAAAGTTTTAAGCATTATTTAATTCCTATAGACAGTACCTTCTCACTATACTCCAGAACATAAATGCAGTTAAATTTATGGCCATAATTTCAATAAGTAATTTGAGGCAGTTTCAGAATTTACAAGTCAATGAATTGGATAATTTTTATTTTGTTTTGTTTCTTTCTATTGTTTGTTTAAGCTTACTAATAACATTTTGACAGGGGCATTAATAAAATGTAAACAAATCTTTAAGCAGCTCTGACATTAGTTCTCCTTTTGGGTTCTCAAGTTTGAGAGAACACTCACCATATGATTTTAGGCAATATTATTGAGATACCCATCTGAATTGAGTTAGAACTAAACTATAATTAGAACTGTCATGGTTACAAATTAATTCTTGTGATAATAGTAATTTTATCTAAATATTTAGTTCTAGAGATGGACAGTGTGACTAAAGGTTATCTATGATATTTTGTAACTTAATATTACAGTGTATTTAAGTGAATATTTGATGATTCATGACAAATTTCAGGCTTTAGATACCCAAAATAGTCCTTATTTTCATAAACCTAAGACAACCGAGCTACACAATTTTCATCATCTTTCTCCTTAATGGACTTTGACTTTCAATACTTACTCTTCCAAATATATATGTGTATATATATATATATTTTTTTTTTCTTAGCTCTTTAAGTATTTTATGTTTGGTAGACCTTGTGAAGTAAAAAAAAAATTAATTATGTGATTGTATTGCTCACACTGATAAGTGTTATATGTCTTTCTTTATATCTCCTTCTATACTTTTGATCCATTACTCTAATTTTCTTAATAGAATTTTGAACTATTTATACGTGATATAACATTATACATAATGTTCTTTTTTCATTTTTCATTTTAAAAATGTATATATCATTTCAGATACTGTTCTAAAAACTGAAAAAAATATTAGTGAATCTAACATATATAGCCTTTTCCCCTAGATAAGTCTTACAGTCTAGAGTAGAATGAAAACACCAAGAAAAGTAATAAAGATCTCAACTTCAATATTTGATGAAATATATCTTAAAACTTCTAATTATAAAGGAAAAAATAAAATAAATTTTACAAAAAATGTAATATTTCATCCTTGAGTTTTAGTGATAACTGGAAATGCAGTAAAACTGTCAAAACTAGACCTAAACATTTCTGAAAGCATGGCTTTTCATTGAGTTAGAATTTTTAATTTAATCTCATTATTTTAAATAAATTCTGCAATTTACAAAACAAGCTCACTTCTCTTTAAATTTAATGTTACTGTAAATGTTAAGATAGTTCTATTTTTGGCTGCCACATAAAAATAATAAGTTCAAGAATAATAGCTTTATGTCATCTAGCTAGAACATTTACACCAAACCCCATTGATCAACTAAGACAGCAATAGAAGAAAATTAGTTTAGATCTCTAGTCACAACTTTCAGAACTAATATATAACTTTATTATTTCAATTCTCTCCTGGGTAGACTTTACATTTGTGCAATCCGTTTGATTTAAACTCCAGTTGCCAATTGCGTTGTTCCAAACTACATAACTCTAAATCCTTTAATCCCATTGCACATGCTTTTAAATTCCTTTACTTGTTTGGAGATGCTCTTCAAATTCTTCCAAGAAGGATTATATTTGTTATTATATTAATATTATTCTTGAATAAAGCTGTTATATTAAGTGCTTCATAAAATATATGATATTCTTAATAATAAAAAATTAAAATTTATTGGCCCATTATTGAAAAGGGTAATAAAAGTTACAGCCAGGCAGTGGAAAAAAGAATATTGATACTTTTTTATATTATTTTTGTGAGATTCTTAAATGATATGGGAATCCCTGAAAGCCATTTATCTTGCTTTATATGAAATTCTTTTTTTCTAAAATAGTTTGTGAGATTATTTCTTATAATTTGGTAGCAATAGTTCAGTAGGCAGTAAAGCAAGAACGAAGAAATTATTTGTTGAATAAAATTATCACTTCAAAATTCACTTAAAGTGCTTCAGGCCTCAAGAACTCCCTGAACTTGGAGATCATTTCTTAACATCCTCAAATGAGATGTGCCAGATGCCTGCAAGAGTCTGAAGAGTACATACCATGAGTACAGTATGAGCTAACTACTATTGATCCATATACACACAAAATTCATCCTTTGCCCTAATGCTTCTTTGAGCGAGAAAATAAACATGACACACTAATATTTTAAATACTTTTTAAAATAAAATCCACAAATAATTTGATTACTAGAATATTCTATTGGGTCCTTAATTTGAAAAAGAAGAGCCTTTTTTAGCTGTACATCATTAGAAATCAGGAATAATTATTTTTCACTATGTGAGAATAATTTTGAGGACAAAACAATTCAGGCATTTTCATGTGGTGATTGGATAATCTGCAATTATTTTTTATCTATAAAAACTGCTAGAAGGAATATCTGGAATAATATATTTACAGAAGTGGTGTAGTAATTTAATGTGGTTGTTTGAAAATCCAACTACTCTATATCAAATTAGAAATTTGAAACATATATTTGCTTTGACATATTCTCTTACATCTAAAACTCTATTAATATTTTAAAAGATTCATCTTTTAAAAACAGACCACAACAATTTACAAAACTTCTTTTATAGTTTTCTAATATTATATTTTATGCCTGTTCTTTCTGAGCTGCCTACTCTTTCTGCCTGTTCTTTCTGAACTGCCTAGATTTATTTCAAATACTGCACATCTTTTTTTCTCTCATTTCCCCATATTTATAACTAAACTATTAACATTAATATACTATCTAAAAATGGTGAAGAGCTTTAATAAACAACTTCAATTAACTGTTGACAGCTTTCTATCAGATCAGCAATGGCTTAGCACAGTAAAGAGCGCAGGTTCTGGGTCAATTTGCTTTGGTTTTAATTCTGACTCTCTCAGTTAATAGCTGTGAGATCCAAGGCAAATCACTTATACTTTTTAAGCTTTGATTCCCTCATCTTTGAAATGATGGTAATAATACTTCATTCGAAGGATTTTTGAAGATTAAATGCAATAATGCGTGAGTATTCTGTACAGCACAAGACTAATATGTAAGTATTTAACAATTGTGAGCAATTATTGCCATTAATTATTATTCAGTGCACAGTTAACAATGAGAAAAACACAGAGGACTTTTCTCCATTCTATTAGTGACTACGTCCCATAGGTAGTTTTACATCCCTCATATATGTAATATTTATTGACCAGAATAATTTCAAAATACTCCACTGTTAGCCATATGCATCAAACACTGAACATTAGTCATACAATGAACTTTTAAATTTTAATATAATTAATACAATTCTATATTGGCATGAGCACTATTGTTTTATTTTTGCATTTTAAGAGAGAAACTGCTTTTGTTCATTCCTGCTAGTGGAGCTCAAATGTTTATGGTTGTATTATCTTCATAATTTAAGTCGATACACAAAATGAGTCAGTGTAAAATGTGGGAAGCAAAACTGGCATCCATGAGTTACCTACAATGTGTTAGTCACTGTATTAAGTCATTAGCCTATATTATTTCAATGAACATCAAAATGCCATCCAGAGGTTTTTGCCATCATCCCCATGTCACAGATGAAGAAAATGAAGCTTAGACTAGGTAAGTAATTCACTCAGAGTCACAAACTGCCACCATACTTCTTTGGATGACAAAGATTTTCTATTTGAATGTTGCATCATAGTTGAGACTCACATAAAAGCCTAAAGATTTTTATAATCTGTATATTAATTTTGTGAAAATGAAAATATCTAAGTACATATAAAAGTAGATTTTTGTAAAGTTTTGGAGCATAATTTAGCTTCAAATGTGATGGATTTGTAATTGCTTATTTTAGAAATTGGCATTTTTTTCTGTGAAGAGTCAGGTAGCAAATACTTCAGGTTTTTCTACTCATACACTTCTACCACATTCTTTTGCAATTTTGTTTTCTTTCAGTGGTTTTTACAGTGGTTTAAATATGTAAAACCATTCTAGTTCTTAGGCCACACTTAAAACAAGTTATTTACTGGATAGAACCTGTGGGATATAACTTGTGTGTTGTTGACTCCTGGTCCAGAACAAAAATAATTGTTCATCTTTTATTTTTATGCAAGGATTTGGACAAATAAGCATATGTATAAGACCACATGCAATAGAAATATGAAATAACAGTGACAAAGCCTTAACGATATTTTATTATTAAAATAAAGTAAATTCCGATGTACATTATGTACATTGTTTTATATAAAGCAAATAACTAAAATATGGCTTATAATTGTGTTATATACAAGGGTCATTGTTACTCTGGGCATAAATTTTTAAACAAAAATCTCATAGAGCTGTTAATTGATGCCACAGTTTAAGAAGAATCTTGTCTTCATGTTGTGTCATATTGCTTTTACCAAATAATTTTTCCTCAAAGGATCATTACAAATTAGTGTTAAATAAAGTTGTTTAACTATATAGACATGATGTTAACAATATTGTCCTTCATATAATCTTGTGTTAACATATAATTAAAGCAAAATTTAATAAATTACTTAATGTACTTAACTGTCCCCAAATAAGTACAGGAGTCTATATTTCTTTTTTAAAACATAATGTCAATTTAGTGCCCTTTATTTATTTCTCTTGTCTGATTGCTCTGACTAGGATTTCCAATACTATGGTGAATAAAAGTGGTAAAAGTAGGAATTCCTGTCATGTTCCAATTTTCAGGGAAAATGTTTTGATCTTTTCCTCATTCAGTATAATGTTGGCTGTGGGTTTCTAATAGATGGCTTTTATTACCTTAAGTTATGTCCTTTCTGTGCTGATTTTGCTGAAGATTTTAATCCTAAAGGGATGCTGGATTTTTTCAAATACTTTTTCTGTGCCTATTGAGATAATCATATAATTTTTGCTTTTACTTCTGTTTTATGGTATATCACATTTACTGACTTGCTTAGGTCAAACTGACCCTGCATCCTTCATATAAAACCCACTTGATCATGGTGTACTATCTTTTTGCTATACTGTTGAATTCAGTTAGCTGGTATTTTTGGGGGGATTTTTGCATCTGTGTTAATCAGGGCTATTGGTTTGTAGTTTTTTGTTGTTATGTCCTTTTCTGGTTTTGGTGTTAGAGTAATGGCTTCATAGAATGATTTACGGAGCATTTCCTCTTACGATGCAGATATCTTTAGGGTAAAAAATAACTTATAAGGTTCTCTTTATTATTTTATGTAACATAAAAATAAAATATGGTCGGCATAAAATCACTTTGAAAACACAAAATAAAATGTGATTTTTAAAATAATATAATATAGATAATGTCTTCCTACTAGTTTTTAAATGTATTTTTATATGTTTATGCTAAGAATTGCCTATTTAAAATTCTGCTTGTGTTTTCATTTAAGATTTTTGTGTAATCTTTTCATACTATGATATTAATCCTTTGTGCATTTTATAGATCACAAGCAGTTAGTTGGAGTATGATTAATTTATCATATGATTTCAGATTGTTCTTCCTTACAAAAAAATATAATTAATAATACATTATTTTATGGCTTTTGTGTTTTCTGTTTTCCTTAATCAGAACTTTTTCACTCGAACCAGTTACATTCATTTTTTAAAATTTGTCTTAATATTTTATAGTTTTATTTTCAATAATTGTATTTTAAAATGAACAGAAATTATTTATTTTATATACACTGTATTTGAGAGTACACCTTTGATTTTTCTTTCCCATAATTTCATTAATTATACATAAATAAATTAACTGCTATTCCCCATTGATGTACCATATTTCCTCAATTCTGTTTTCTTATTACTATTATAGTGCTGGTTGATTTTGTTATGCTAATTTTATTTTGAGTCTTCAATTTGTGGGGTTTTTATTTTTCCAAAATCCAAATGAAATGTTCAGACATATATTACTTTTTTTGACCTTGTGAATCACTCATAACAATTCCAAGAAACCACTGATGAGTTATGGTTGTCACTTTGGTAAATTCCTATATTAATTGAACAGAATTGATATTTTGAAGTTGCCTTCAAAACCACAAAAATTGGACACCTCTCAGTATAACTCAGAGACACTTAGTTACTTTAATAATTTTATAGTTCTGTGTGCACAGGGTCTCCATATTTTCTGTATAATTTTTCTAGGAATTTTTATTTTTGCCAGTACTATAAATGAAGTTTTAAAATCATCACTCATTGTTGTTGCTGCCATAAAATAGAATGCTTTGAATAAATAAAATAGAACGCTTGGAATTCTATTTTATGGCAGTAAAATAGAACAGAATGTACTATGGAAAATGTTTTTTTGTTTCCCAGAATTGGCTAGTACAACACAAAATTGAATTTAAATTTAAAAGCAGAAATTACTTGACATTCTGAAGAGAATTTATTCATGGGGGTCTGTCCTCTGTAGAACATATGAAATATATCCTAACTGGTTCTAACCATCAGTATCCTTGAAGATTTCAGTTAAATTATGCCCAAAATAATATTTTCTCTAATTTTAATCCTTTCAAAATTATTATTTTCATGGTTATTAATTGATTTTGGTTAAGAGAACATATTTTGTTTTATTTAATTTTTTAGTTTTTTATTCACTAGAGATGAAAATTAGGAATAGCTACCATATTTTCTTATGTGATTTGTCAGCATTCAGAAATAAAGTGTTTTATATATAATTTAATTTGTTTGTTTAAAAACTCATATTGATACATTTCCCTAGTTGACCAATCTTGCTCTGCAAGAATAAGTATTACTTCATAATGCATATTCCAAAAGGTACTTAAATTTTATTTTAGTTTTTTTTTTTGGAATTATTGTATCTAAGACAATTTTGATCAATATATAATTTTAGATGTTTTGCGTAAAATGCAATATCATTTGATTTTGACATATGCTCAAAAAAGAATATTTTCTACATCAATAGATAAAAAAGGATATCTTTTCATGTATCTAAGACAATTTTGATCACTACATAATTTTTAGATGTTTTGTGTAAAATGTAATATAATTTGATTTTGTCATGTGTTCAAAAAAGAATCTTTTCTACACCAATAAATGAAAAACTAAAGGGTGCTAATTATAGCAATAATTTTTGCATTAGGAATAAAAAAGATGTCTTGAGGTGAAATATTACATTAATCTAAAGAAGGAAATATTTATTTCACATGTTATGTCTGACTTGTGCTCCACATCAAAAAAAAAATTTTTGATGGAAGTACTAACTTTTAGTACCGATAATATGATTGTACTTGTAGATAGAGTCTTTAAAGCAGTAATTAAGTTACAATGAGGTCATCAGAGTGGGCTGTAATCCAGTACAACTAGTTTCCTAATAAAATTAAAGTTTAGAACACACAAAAGGAAGCCCTTGTGAAGGAACAGAAGGAGGGCAGAGATCTACACACAAACCAAAATGTGAGGCCTCAGAGAAAAACCAACCCTGCTGACACTTTGTTCTTTGACTTCTATTATCCAGAATCGTGGAAAAAAATAAATTTTGTTGTTTAAGCCACTCAGTGGTACTTTGTCACAGCAGCTTTGGTAAACTAATACAATACAATACTTATTTATCAAATGAAATGTAAATATAGCCATGACTCCTGGAAATTTTTGGTTTATTTTTGAAGAAAATATTTTATATTAGAATAAAAATAGGGGTTATATAAAAAATAAGCATAGCACAGGAAACCCTAGCAAGGTTGTAAGCAGTGCTGAAAATAATGTGCCTACTTTCATGGTTTTGTTTGGATTATCAGAACATTTTAGCCAAACAAAAACATGCTGAAAATCATACTCAACACGTAAGCTATAATAACATATCTTAACTCCATGTGCTGACTCTCAACTTGCAGAGACTCACCTTGAAATAACACAGTGCTGTAAACTAAAGAATTTCAATGTCCTCACCACATTTTGGTAGAAAAGTAAAGCAAAAGTATGTTCATCTTTTTTGGAGAATGCTTATTATTTCTTTAACATGTTTTCCTTTTCTTTTTCATTGAAAATGGTACCACCCCATTTTTCTCTCACAAATTGGCCATACTTGCTAACTAAACCTGTGCAGTTACCTCTATGGAACTATGCTTAATGTCCTCTACATGCTGCTAAGACAATGGCTTTTTATTTTTCAAACTAGCAATTTAGATGAAGGGAGTATGTCACCTGGAGTATATGAAACCACAAGTGAGAAGCCCTTGTTCCTAGAGTTAGCTTTTTTATAACAACTCCTTCAGGAGTTTTTCTTTTAAGAAAAACATTGAATTAGTTCTTGAACCTGTTCTTATGATTTACTTTCTTTAGGAGACAAAAGATAATCACTGTTTGGAAAATATGGCTTATACTCTGGAAACTATAATAACTATTCAGGAAGATGTCAACAACTGCAAGCCAATATTGTTGCTTACATTTTTTACAGAATGTAGGGCAAAAATCTTGTCTTTTTTATCTTGTCTTCCTGTGTTTTACACAGTGGTTTGCACGCTGTAATTGTCCAATAAATATTTACAGAATTAAATTGAAAATTTTATCACTTAAATGGCTCTTCTTGACACCTTCTGGCCAGTGGTGAGTTTAATAAACTGAAAATTTCCTGGAATATAAATATTGTACATGGCATTTCAACCTTAAAATCAATTTGACATATTTAGATATTCTTTCTAGAATTTGGTTAACATTAGAACGTTTTTATTAACAATTCATCATTTGAAATTTGTGAAAGATTATGTTGATCATCTAAAGGAAACTGAATCAGGAATACCCAAGTATGACCCCAAAGTGGTTCAGAGAATGATTGAGGAGTTAGCTGTTTCAATCCTGTCAAGCCATATAGAACATATTCTTAAACAATAAAAAATCTTAAAATGTGTTTAGATATTATGTTCAATTAAACTCCAAAAGCTACTTAAAACATAGCTGATGACTTGGTTGTTCAGACATAAGTAGAAGATATTCAATATCAACAACTTAGCTAGGTGTGTAATTCTATGCATGCATGTTTATTTTGATTTTTCTTTATGGAATTGACTTCTAGAATTTGATTGGTATACACATTTATGCTTAAATACAAATTTACAAATCTAAAACAAATTATTGATATATATCTATTTTAAATTTCTGTACTAATTTTCAGTAATAAAAAAGAGCTGTTTTATCTTATTTGCTCTAATAAAATTAAATAATGAGGTCTAAAAAATGGCATACCATTTTATCCATTTCATCAATGATCCTCAACTAGTAGGAGGGGCTTATTCAAGATCATCTCATAAAAATAATGTAAAGGAACTTTTTTCCCTTTAAATTATACAAAGATAGTTACATCATTTCTCCACTCTACCAGGCGAAAAAAAAAATGAAACACAGACAAATTGTTGCAAACTGAATCTTGTCTCAAAAGCCTCCACTACTTAAAACAGTGCATTTCTTTGGGGCTATTTTTCTTTCTTGTATACTTCAACCTCCTTTTTCTCTCAACCAGCTACCTCCGCATAAGTATCTTACTTCTGGCACAATATGACCCGTGTTTGATTCTTTATTATGAACCATCTGGTTACCCACAGCTCACTCCCCATGGTAAGTCTTTGTGTTGCTCAATTTAAATTATCCATAGATAGAATTTGGTGGGCTTGTCTTCTTACACGTCATAGGTTATTAAAATATCTATGGATTGTTTGCCTTAGGGCTAGGTCTTTGTCTAGAGAGAGGCTTATATGGCACATGGACTGCCTTTTCAAGGGGCTTTGGATAGGGCACATGCCACAAACTACATCTGTTGCAATTAAAGTATATTGTGTTTGATCTGCAAATATTTACAGAGTGCTTAACACATATAATAAAATCTGCTTGGCAGTAAATAAACAAAAGGTATAATATAAAGGTCCCCACTGTAAGAATACAGCATAATTAGGAGGACTGAATGCATGTATAAAAACATAGATACATACATACCTACATATACATAATGTGAGGCCTAAGTGATTAGATATAGGAAGTAAAAAAAAAAGAAAGGATGTCATTATGGACAATTTGTGTTCAAGGAAGACATATTTGAAAGAATATGACAACTTACACTTTACTAATCAAAAGTAATTTTTGAATCATATTCCTTTAAATATGTCTTTCCTATTGTAAAGACAAAATACACATGTATGCTCACTGCAGCACTATTCATAATAGCAAATATATGGAATTAACCTAAATGCCCATTTTTTTTTTTGGCTGAATACTATTTCACTTTTTCTATAGTATCTTCTGTACTTTTCTAGCTGCATCTTTGAGTTTTATTAGTTTATATTAATTAATTTATTAAGAGAATGGTCCTAGGGACATTATATGATATCCACACCCCAGAACTAATCATCTATAATAAACCAGTGATTTCCAAAGTAACTTATGCTACCAATAGGAATTCTAGAAAAGTACAGAAAACATTACAGGAAAAGTGAAATACTGTGCATCCATGAAAAAGAACAATATCATGTCATTTGCAGGTACATGGATAGAGCTAGAGACCATTATCCTTAGCAAACTAACACAAGAAAAGAAAACCAAATACCACATGTTCTCTCATATAAGTGGGAGCTAAATGATGAGAACACATGAATATATGGAGGGGAACAACATGCACTGGGGCTTATCAGAGGGTGGAGGGTGACAAGAGAGAGAATAGCTCAAAAAATAACTAACAGATACAAGGATTAACAACTGGGTGGTGAAATAGTCTGTAAAACAAACCCCACTGACATAAGTTTACCTATGTAACAAACCTGCACTTGTAACCCTGAATTTAAAAGTGTTAAAACAACAACAACAAAGTGGTTTAACTATTTGATTCAGAGTTGTTGATGGAGCAAAGACTTTTGGCCAGTCTCTAAAATGAATCATTTTCCTATAGGACTCCCATTTCTCTATGTCACTAACAAACATTCTCATGAATTGTTTACTTAAACTGTAATTTAATTTTGTATTATGTTTTTTTTTCTTTTCTATCAACATCTTTTACTTCTTAATAAGGAACATATACTGTGCTTCCTGTTAGTTCTCATAACAACCAGCACAGTACTGTGAGCCCCAAGTTTACATTCAGTAAATATTTAAGTATTTTCTGACTTGCTCAATTTACCACAGACACAAAAAAAGCCCTTAAAATATATGAAGCTTGAAAAAAATGTATTCTGTCTTTATATTTGCAAACTTACCTATATAATTTATATGAAATACTAACATATAAGTTTAATTACTTATAATAAATCTAACATCACATGAGGAATAAATCTACCAGTTCGTTGTGTCAATGTATGTGTCCAATTTCCAATCAGCTGACCAAAATTTGTTGCATAAGCTTTCCACAAAGAATATTTTGCCAAATTGTAAATGCAAAGCATTTTTAAGACATGTGAAATGTACTTAATTTTGTGATATTTAATAAGTCACATTTGAGAAATGAGAAGTAACAACATGCATATTTCCAGCTTGAGAGGACCCTTTAATGTGTTACCAATTTTATAAACTATATTTGATGAATAAGGCCATTTTTGTTTCTCTATTCCACAGTTTTAAAAGGACATAATGCATATAAAGCTGTTTTTGTTATTCTTTCAATGTTGCCAATTTAATGATATCATTGTTTGTTTAGCTTTGAAAAGTACTTTTTCCTTAAAATAAATATTGAAATATGAAATGCTGATGTCACTATATAGCAAAAAATGAGGCACAGCAGATCTGGGAAGCAGTCCAAAATGCTTCAAAGTGACTTTTGTGCCAAGCTAAGGCTTTTTACCTAAAGCCATCAGTTTCCGGGAAAGAAAAAAACTCATCTTTAAAGATAATTTGGGTAAATTATGAAATGATTAAACTCTTATGTATATAATTGAATATACCACTGCAGTTTCACTACCACCAAAAAATCATCCCAATACTCTCTGAAAGGGCAGGGATTCAGCACCTCCTTTGGATAATTTGCAAATTCTCACAGAGTACCCACCTGCCCTACATTCGTTTTCTTGTGGCTAGGAGCACATCAGCCACATAAACAAGTGAAAAAAATCAAGGCAAAAAGCTTAAAAATAGGAAGATTTCTTTGTCAATCAGTGTGGAGAAATTAATTGGCAAATGTTAAACATTAAAATTATGGAGAGGAAGTTAATCATTCTTAAATTAAGACCAGTATATACTAAAGTCTAGCTGGCAGCAATCACTGACAATACCTATTTAATCTGATTATACTTTTAAAAAATTACTCACAGGGAGAGATCCAAGATGGCCGATCAACAACAGCTCAGGATTGTAGCTCCCAGTGAAAGCACAGACAGCGAGCGGACGCCACACTTTCAGACGAATTTTTGTTGTCCAGGAGATTCCCGGCAGAGGAGTCACACAGGTCGCCAGCGCGACTTTTTTGGCCGGTGCGGCTATTTTGCCGGCGCCCCAGCACAGGGCTTCTCGGCGCGGAGTATACGGGACGACTCCGGCTCGGCTGGTCCCATCCCCACAAGGAGAACAGCAATTGGAAGCGCTGAGGACTGAGAGTTTCACATAAGCACAGCTGAACCAGGAAGGTCCAGCTGTGCGGGGAAGG
>CAUYLG010047746.1:0-33839 GCA_963573385.1 Cacajao melanocephalus | reverse complement strand
AAATATATATGCACCCAATACAGGAACACCCAGATACATAAGGCAGGTTCTTAATGACTTACAAAGAGACTTAGACTCGCACACAATAATAGTGGGAGACTTTAACATTATACTGTCAATATTAGACAAATCAACGAGATAGAAAATTAACAAGGATATCCAGGACTTGAACTCAGACCTGGAACAAGTAAACTTAACAAATATTTACAGAACTCTCCACCCCAAATCCACAAAACATAACATTTTTCTCAGTATCACATTACACCTATTTTAAAAGTGAGCACATAATTGGAAGTAAATCACTCCTCAGCAATTGCATAGCATTTCACAGGTTTAAATAAAATATTGGTTGACTGGTTGTTATTTTCATCCCTTATTCCTTCCTGTCTCCATTGTTAAGCACAATTATTGACATAAAAGAGGTTTTTAATACCCATTTTTAGACTGCATTCTAGCCTGGGCAATAGAATAAGAATCCCGTTCTCTCTCCCTCTTCCTCTTCCTCTTTCTTTCTCTCTTACATTCTTCTTTCTTTCATTCTTTCTTTCTTTTCTTTTTCTTTCTTTCAAAAAAAATAGAGTAAAATAGCAACACAAATTATAAATTACACAAATGGATACAGAGTAGCAGGGAGAGACATAAAAAAATGACAGAATTTGATGTTTGATTTCTGATCCCAATGGAATGTCTGTCCACATTTCTTATAAGATATACCAATGCCTTTATTATAGACTCATAGTTGATTCACTTTTATTTTTTCTATTTTTTTTTGTTTAGTCCCTAAAAATGTTCATATTTAAACAATAGTTCTAAAAATTAGCCATATTGCTGCTGAATATAGAATATATTATCTCTAAATAATATTGCCATATTATTTCACAAAAGCACAACAAACGTTACCCATTTTCATTTAATCTTCAAATAAAAACATTTATTTAAAGAAAAGTCATGTTAATGTATAAAGAAAATAAAACATTTGAATGATGCGTGCTTGTCAACTTCTAATGTGTAAATCAATGTTCACAGCAGAATTTTACACAATAGCAAAAACAGGAAGCACCTCAAATGTTCGTAAATAGGAAAGACAATCAATGGTATATAAACACAGTGGATGTTGTATAGCGCTCCATAGCAATGAATCACAGCTATCCAGAATAGGACAAATTTCAGCAAAATAAAATTAGCAAAAAGTTTTAAAAGATTTTATATAGTATGATGCAGATTTGAAAATGTCAGAACAACTAAAACACATAACAACTGTATTTTAGCAATAGATATAGATAAAATGAATGCCAATAAAATTATAGATAACAAAATGATAATCATGAGATTATCATGATTGGAGGAAGCAGTCAGGGAACAGATGGTTAGATATCAGTTAGTGAATATGCTACTTTTTAGAGTGTTAGTAGAAAATATACTGAAAAAATAAATTTAAAAAAAGCAAGTAGTATATGAGCCAATGATGAGAGTGTATCAAAAGCTAATACTTATTAATCTAATTCAGTCTGTAAAAGTCAGTTGTTAGTTCAACCTTTCTCCTGACACACACAATGATACATTATACAGTATGTTTGCAAGTTCAGGCAAAAAAATTGGATTAACACATATTTAGTAAATTTCCATCAAATATTGTGAAACATATTTGTTGTTCATTTTTTTAGATAGAAATTCTTTGATAACCGGCATTTCATATTTTAAGTATAATATTTTAGAATTTGCTACAACATTTCAAATGGTTCTAATACTGTCCAGTATAAGACATATTTTATTTTCAAAGTTAAACATGAGAGAGGGAAATGAAGGTCATAGATGAGATGAAATAGGATCAGATAGTTACAATGCAAAGCAATACAAGCAGTAAGAGGGAGGTGTTTCTGCTTCTGCTAGTCTACCTAGCTCAGTTATTCAAGTCTGTGTTCTTGAAAATGTTATTTTTAGTTTACATGCCTTTAGAAGCTAACATTTTACTCAGCACAGATTGAATTACACTGAACCTCAACCATGAATTGGTAATTTATGCACCTGAAATATGCTTAAAAATTATGAGCAAGGTGACCTGATGGTATTTCTAAATAATTGGCCCTCTCACTTCCTAGGAAATTTCACCTTTATTACCTCAGCATGATACTTCCCTTCTTATAGCTCATCAGAATGGGCCCACCAAGAAGTTTGCTAGTAGTCTGCCTCACATATCCTAGAAAATGATTGTTACTAAGGAAAAAAAAATGGGAAATGTATTTTTCATGTACCTGAATCCTATTATCATAAGAATGATCCTGACGGAACTACATTTCATTTGATTGTGATTATGCCTATAAATAATATAATTTGGTTCCTTTGGCTGTCTGTGTGGAAATTCAGATTCTTTCTCAGGCTACCGATTACCCTACACTGACAGTGAAGTTTGGTCAACATGATTGTGTGTTACTAAGGTGAATTCTAAGAGATATATACAAACAGGACAATGTCCCATTAAGAAGTAAATTTAAGGTCAGGACCTTTGTGCAATATACATTTTTTTTTTTTATTTTAAGAGCTTTCTTATTCCCTTTCAGCCTATTAACTATATGTTATCTTAGTTATCAGTAGTATTTTTGCTCAAATTAGAATTACTAACAGTTTGAGCAAGATGTATTCACAGTATATCTGGGATAATGACATTGGTTGTGATCAGCAAGAAAATATACACTCTAATGTTTTTCAACATACAGACTGTCCCAATAATTGCTCTTCAGGAGCCCCTCTTCCCTGCCACCCATCATAAAGTCTTTCTCCATCCAATCAACCACCATGTGCATTTAAATATCTCTTTTGTATGCATATTCAAATTATTCAATGTTTCACTTTTCCTCACTTCCTAAGTATTATTTATTCTTTCATTTTTCTCCCTTACTTAGCCAGGTTTATTCTTTATGATCAATCTAAAATCTCACTTTCCATAAAGAATTACTTAATAATAGTGTTCCAAAATAATCTCTCCTTGTGTGAGCTCCTAAAAATCAGGACTTCAGCCACACATGTATATATATATATTTTTTAAATATATACATTTAGATTTTAGCTTGATTATAAAGAATAAACCTGGCTAAGTAAGGGAGAAAAATGAAAGAATAAATAATACTTAGGAAGTATATTAAAGGGATTAAATCTATTTATATTTAAATATATTTAAATATTTATAAACATTTATAAAATATATTTCTTAAAATATATTTTACTTACTTAAACATTTGTCATGGCATTCCTATTAGCCTGGAAATTCTTGGAGCAGAAGGCTGCCATACTTTTCAACTTTTCATAATACTTCCCTTCCCTAGTGAAAATTAATGATAATGGTCTCTACTGTGTTATTTATTTATCTCATGACAGACAGTCTTCTATGAGCTGCTTTTACAGTGGTAAATAAGACTGATATGCCTTCTTAGTTCATTGAATTTCTAATAGTGACTTATGGTATTAGATATTTTATTAGTTTGAGAAACATATTTATTAAGTTTATACATGAATCTCAGATTCTCTAAATGCAGTGGTAGTGCTCAGATATTCATTTTTTATAATAGTGTTCCAAATAAAAATATTTGGAACACTATTATAATTTTAAAGTTATAGGCTCCTATAACCTCAAAGCTTAAAAAAAATTATAAAGTAATATATGTGCAAAGTAATGATTATTTCTTCTATTTAAGAGTCCTTTTCATTGGACACAAATGATATTCCTTAAAAATAATATTCTAGTTTCTAATTTGAATTTTTAATTAACTTGTTTAATTGTTGAAGAAATAGTTGTTAAAATTATGAGAAATTTCCCCTCTTTCTCTTCCTCTTTCTTTCTCTCTTACATTCTTTTTTTTCGTTATTTCACTCTCACTTTCTTTCCTCTCTTTTTCTTTCTTTCAAAAATAAAAAAAAATAAAAATAAATAAAAAATTATGAGAAATTTCAACTACTCATTTTGGCCACTCAAAATCCTGAAGTTTTTAATCTAATTGGAATTATGTGAAAAAGCAAACTTTTTAAAAAGTAAATTGAACGTGGTTTATGTCCATTGAATCACTTCTTAAATAAACAAACAAATAATGCTTGAGTGTTTTAAAGGGCAAATAAAATCCTAAGTCAGAAATGGATTTCATAATCGCAGATATTTCTTCTTTGCTTTCTATGATTTTGTGGCTAAATACCAAAAGCTGCAGTTTAAAGAAAAGCATTTGAAAAGTGTTTGTAACCTGAATGTGAGAAACTGGTTGTATTAGTCCATTCTCATATTGCTAAAAGAAATACCTGAGACTGGGTAATTTATCAGCAAAAGAAGCTTAATTGGCTCACAGTTCTGCAGGCTGTACAGGAAGCATGGCCACATCTGCTTATGGGAAGGCCTCAGAAAACTTATAATCATGGAGAAAGGCAAAGAAGGAGTAGACACATAATATGGCCAGAGCAGGAGGATGAGAGAGTGATGGGAGGTACGACACACTTTAACATAATCAGGTCTCGTGAGAACTCACTATCATGAGGACAGTACGAAAGGCATGGTGCTAAACCATTTAGGAGAAACCCACCACCATGATCCAATCACATCCCACCACATCTCATCTCCAACACTGGGGATTACGTTTTGACATGACAGGACAGAGACAATATCCAAAGCATATCATTCCATCCAGCCCCCTGCATATCTTTCTCACATTGAAAAATATAATCATCCCTTCTCAATAGTCCCCAAAGTCTGAAATCATTTCAGCATTAACAGCAAAGTCCTAAATCTCATCTGGAAATGACTTTCTTTCACATATGAGCCTATAAAATCAAAAGAAGTTATTTATTTTCAAGATATAATGGGGGCACCAATGCTGACTGGGTAAACATTTTCATTCCAAAAGAGAGAACTTGGCTTAAAGGAACAGGATACAGGCCCCACACAAGCTTGAAAACAAGCAGACCAGTTATTAAATCCTACAGCTCCAAAATAATCTCCTTCGACTCCAAAATAATCTCCTTCAACTCCATGTCCAACATTCAGGGCACTGTGATATCAGAAGGGGGCTCCCAAGGCTTTGGGCATGTTTGCTCTTGTGGCTTTGCAGGGTTCAGTCCCAAAGTCTGCTCTCATGGCCTGGCATTGAGTGCCTGCAGCTTTTCCAGGTACAGGGTGCAAGCTGTCAGTGGATCAACCATTCTGGGGTCTGGGGAATGGTGACTCTCTTCTCACAGCTCCACTAGGCAGTGCCAAACTGCAGACTCTGTGTACAGGCACCAATCTTACATTTCTTTTCTGCACTCCCCTAGTAAAGGTTCTCCATGGCGGCTCCACACTAACAGCTGGCTTCTGCCTGAACATTCAGGCTTTTCCATACATCCTTGGGAATCTAGAAAGACGCTTCTAAGCCTCAACTCTTGCATTACATACGCCAGTAAGCTTGACACCATGTGGAAACCACAAAGGCTTGCCATTTGTGCACTCCAGCGTGGCAGCTAGATATGTACTTGGGCCCCACTTAGCCATTGATAGAGCTGGAGCAGATTAGATGCAGGGACCTGTGTCATGAGGCTGAGCAGAGCAGCAGAGCCCTGAACCTGGTTCACAAAATCATTTTTCCTTCTTATGCCTCTGGACCTATGATTGGAGGGGCTGCTCTGAAGGTCTCTGAAATGCATTGGAGATCTCTTCCTATTGTCTTGGTTATCAACACTCACCACTTTTTTTGTTATGCAAATGTCTGCAGCCTGCTTAAATTCTTCCCTGGAATATGGGCTTTTATTTTCTACCATAGGACCAGTCTGCAAATTTTCCAAACTTTTACACTATGCTTCCCTTTTATATATGTTTCATCCTATTTCCTTGCTCATGAATCTGAGCAAAGGTTGTTAGAAGCAGTCACACCACCTGTTAATCACTTTATTGCTTGGACATTTCATCTGTCACATTTCCTAAATCATCACTCTCAAGTTCAAACTTCCACACACCCTGAGGGCATGAACACAATCCAGCTAAGTTCTTTGCTAAGGCATAACACATGTGACTTTTGCTTCAATTCCCAATAAGTTTATCATTTCCATCTGAGACCTACTTATCCTGAAATTCCTTGTCCACATCACTATTAACATTTGGGTCACAACCATTTAAATAGTCTCTAAGATAGTGAGGGAATGTGTTCTCTCTCTGGGTCCACAATGGGGCATAGTTTCTAGGGCAAGAACTTCCCAGCACCATATTTGCTCCCGGTCCCATCTGTCTTCATCCAGGAAATTTAACGGTTTATGTTTGAATTTCGCGGGTGCGGGAAGAAACTAAGAGTCAATCACCCCAGTGGAAGTTCTATGGAACTCCTTTCATTGGCCAGGGGTCTTAGAGAAGGTGGAGGTTCCTCCCAGGTTAAAAGTCCCCTTCTTCCACACCACTTTGGACTCCATGTTTGGGTCCCCATCCACGAACAGTCCCTTCATGGAAGCCATCTTTCTCTCTCTTGGATTTCCCCTCTGGAGTCCCCTTCCACACTCTCTTGTGGAAGCCTTTCTTCCCCTCCTAAACTCCATCTCTCTCTATGCCCTTCCACTCAGTGTGGAAGCTGCTTTCTTCTCATAGATTCCATCTTTCTGGATTCTCTCACTCAGTGTTAGAGTTAGCTGTTTCTTTCTCTCCCCTTTTCCTGTTTCTCTCTCTCTCTCTCTCTCTCTCTAAATAAATCACTTTCTACAAACACTTTTGAGTCCAGCATTTACTGCACACTGCGCTGTGGCCCACTCTCTCATTCTTGAGAGGACAGGAGACCAAAAACCCGGAGAAACGTCCTCTCAGGGGAGCTGAGGGCACCCTGAACCCCAATATTACAATAGTACAATCTTTCCCTCATATTCCTGTCTTCTTCTGAGCCCTCCAAACTCTTATAACCTCTGCCTGTTACCCAGTACCAAAGGCACTTCCACATTTTCAGGTATCTTTATAGAAATACCTCAATCCTGGTACCAATTTCTTGTATTAGTTCATTTTCACATTGCTACAGTTAAATACCTGAGGCTGAGTAATTTACAAAGAAAAGAGGTTTACTTGGCTTATCGTTCTTCAGACTGTGCAGGAAGCATGATGCTGGCATCTGCTTGGCTTTGCAGAAGCCTCAGAAATCTTATAATCATGGCAGGAGGCAAAGGGGAAGCAGACATATCATGGTCAGAACAGCAGAGATAGAGTGTTGGGGGAGATGGGATATACTTTTAAACAATCAGATCTTGTAAGACCTCACTCACTATGGTGAGGGCAGTATCAGGGATGTGGTACTAAGCCATTCAGGGAAAACCTGCCCCTATGGTCCAATCACCTACCACCAGGCCCCACCTCCTAAATCTAGGATTACATTTTGACACAATATTTGAGTGGGGGCACACATCCAAACTACATTTCTGGTCAAGAAAACACATGTAGCAAAAGAAAGTTGGGTGCAGGAAAAATAGAAAAAATAACTATTTTTAAACAATGTGAATATAAAAGTGAATATTTAAGGTACATGCACAGATATTTTTTTACATGCCTCTCAGCAATGGAATATAGTTTGAGAATTATAGCTTGTGTAATTATGTTCACTTTCTTCCTGATTACACTGCTATTGGTGAGCCAGAAACTTGTAAATTATTTGAATAAGCATAATTTTAACTTTCAAGAAGTAAAGGGATGTGTTGGTGTTGAACAGTACAGGATAAGTTCAGAATAATGCTTAATTTGAGGCACAATATTCATTTTTTATTGACATTTTATTACCAAAAGATGGAAAGATTTCTCCTCCCTGGTTTCAGAAACCAAATCATATGTATTTTCCTTTTAAAAATTGTTCATTTTTTAATAATGAGCACATCCCCAAATGTAACATAAAAATATAAATTTTAAAAGCTATATGGACTACCAAATATCACCCTCTTGAGGTAAAATTTCTGATGCAAGTATTGATAGATGTTACTGATCTGATATACCTTTAACTATATATAAATTGTATAAGAAATGAACATTACAGTTACCTTGTCATATCATGTATATAGGAAATACATAGATACACACAATATATATGCAGAAGAAAATATTTACCAATTAAATTCTCATGCTAGCAGCAGTTGGATAAAGTAGTGCTTCCATTAACTTGAGTAACAGCAAATTGCATTTAATACGTGAAAGCGCAAAACTCAATCAAAAATTTTGGCAGATTTATTGGCTGGCATCACTATCATGGCAGAAGGTGAAGGAGGAGTGAAAGCATGTCTTACCTGGTGGCAAGCAAGAGAACATGTGTAGGGGAACTGTCCTTTATAAAACCATCAGATCTCTTAAGACTTACTTATTATCACAAGAACAGTGCAGAAAAGACCCATCCCCATGCTTAAATTACTTCTCACTGGGTCCCTCCCCTGAAACGAAATCATGGGAGCTGTAATTCAAGATGAGACTTGGGTGGGGTCTGAGCCAAACTATATCACACACAAAAAGGAAACTAAATGTATTCATATGAGAATTTTTAATTAAGCACCTAATCCCTCAATCCAAGCTCAGTGATACATAATTAAATTATTTTGCTGCTTACCCTATTAAAGGAAAGCAATTTAATTACCCCATAGACATTTTCTCCATGTATTGCTAAAATACATTATTGGACCTTAAGGACATATCTTACAGATGGTGTATTTTCGCAAAATGCTACTGAAAGACCAGTATAAGAGGCATTATATCCTCCAGGAATATTTTATATACTCTAGACGCAGCTTGTTGCATCCTTTGCATTGAGATAAATGTAAAGTATTTAATTGTGTTAATTTATGTTGTTAAAATACTACTTGTTGTATTGTCAAATTTTAGTTATTAAAAGCCTATATTTACTTAGAGTTTGTCCAAAACAAAACTGAAACATTAGATCAAACATGTCACAAGAAACGCTTTTTTAACTAAAGATTTTTTCTTCAAAAAATGGTTTCACTAAATCATTGCTTTAAAATATTGCTGTTATTGTTTTTTCTTTTCTAAATCTTCATAGCTGGCCATCTGTTGCATTTCCAACCAGACTCTACTGTCGATATTCCTCCATACATCTTAGTAGAATAAAAGCCTGTACATGTGTCAGAAAACAAAACTTTACCTATATTTATAGTTGGCAGTCTTTAATTAATATTCAGCATATTATATGATGTCACTACAAAAGCAAGAATCAAGAAAAATCTGGCCCCCGAGTGTCCAGACACATTTTCCTTTCCATTTTTATAAATTATTAAGTTTGACAACTACAGAAGTAGTTTAAACACGGCATCCACAGGATCTCCTTCTGCTACTAATTGTGGATCTTTTCCACCAACTTCTAGGAAGAAAATTCCAAATATAAATCTCCGGTCATTGGGATTCACTCAAGCACCTGAAAACATAATCACTGCTATCAAATAGAAACTACACGGAACTCAGTGTGTTTAAAATTGAAATCAAAGAGTTCTACATCCGGAATTTCAGCGTAAAGAGCTCTAAACACCAATTCCTTTGCCAAACAAGTGTAACTGGTAAAATTAGTTTTTAAATTGACCATTTAAAGTCTCTGGAAATTGTCCCAGGTTAATATAAGAAATTAACAGACACTTCTCAAACGAAGATGTATAAGCAGCCAGAAACGTATTTTAAAAAATGGTCAACATCTCTAATTATCAGAAAGATGCAAATCACAACCACTATGAGATACTATCTGTATTAGTCCATTCTCATGCTGATAATAAAAGTATACCTGAGACTGGGTAATTTATAAAGAAAAGAGGTTTAATTGGCTCACAGTTCAGCATGGCGTGGGAGGCCTCAGGAAACTTACGATCATGACTGAAAGAAAAGCAAACATACCTTTCTTCACAGGGCAGCAGGAAAGAGAAGTATGAGAGCCAAGCGAAGGGGGAAGACCCTCATAAAACCATTAGATCTTATTAGAACTCACTCAGTATTGTGAGAACAGCATGAGCAGCATGAGTGTGACTGCCCCCATGTTTAAAATACCTTCCTTCTCATGACATGGGGATTATGGGAATTACAATTCAAGATGAGATTTGGGTGGGGGCATAGCCAAATCATATTACTATTGCACATTAGTCAAAATTGCTACTACGAAAAAGTCTAAAAATAACGTGTTGGTGAGGTTGTGGAAAAAAGTTCACAATTATACACTGTTGGTAAGAACACAAATTAGTTCAGCTCCCACGGAAAGCAGTTTGGAGATTTGGAGCAGTTTCCTCAAAGACTCAAAAATAGAATTACCAGCTGAACCAGCAATTTCATTACTGAGTGTATAACCAAAGAGGGGAAAAAATCCTTCTACCAAAAACACACATGCACTTGCAAGTTATTCACAACACTATTTATGATAGGAAAGGCTGGAATCAAACCAGATGCCCATTAATGGTGAATTGGATAAAGAAAATGTGTTATCTGTACAATGTGAAAGACTCTGCAGCCATTAAAAAGAATGAAAAGAATGAAATCATGTCTTCTGTGATAACATAGATGCAGCTGGAGGCCATTAACTCAAGTGAATGAATGAAGAAACAGAAAATCAGATACTGCATATTCTCACTTATATGTGGGAACTAAACACTGGGTATATACAGACATAAAGATTAAAACAATAAACATTGGGGGTCCAAAAGTGGGGAAGGAAGAAGAGAGACAAAGGTTGAAAAGTTACCTGTTAATTACTAGGTTCACCCCTTGGGTAACTGGGTCATTCAAAGCCCAGACCTTAGCATCAGGCAATAATGTCCATTTAACAACCCTGCACATGTACTCCAAGATTCTAAGGTAATTGTTTTAAATAGAAGAAGAAATAATGCAATAAAACCTACTAAGTCTCTGTAAAAACAGCAAACGTCTCTTTGTAGAACTTGAGTCATGACTCATTCCTTTCCTACAACCCCACTTTAGCTTGATCTTAGCTCCACTCTAGAGAAGTGTGCATAAAAAGGCAGGACTCACTTGCCACTTAGCTCCCAATCAAAGAAGACAATATCTTAATGTGAGGGACTAAGGGTTCCAAAAATTTCAGTTAGGCTAAATAAAATCTAGAAATTTGTGTATAACATGGTGACCATAGTTAAAAATTATATAATGTATTCTTGAAATTGCTGAGAGTAAATCTTAAATGTTCTAACTGAACACACACACACACATACAGAATAACTGTATGAAGTGATGGATGCATTAATTTATTTGATTATGGCAATCATTTCACAATGGATACCTATATCAAAGCAACATATTATATACCATGAGGATATATAATTTTATTGTCAATTTTCTCAATAAATCTGGAATAATGCAACAAGCTAAACACTAGGTCAGCTAGTTTATGAGGGAGAACTTTCTTCTATTAGTCTACTTAAAAGCAATAGTATGAAAGAATGTGTATATAGAATTGTTTTGGGGTCTATAATGTATAAATTCTTACACATTTAACAGCAGCAGTACAAAGAAGGTAGGGTGGAAGCAAAGACACATGGAAATGAAGATATGAAATAAAATGGTAATCATGATCATTTAAATCTACAGGAACAAATGAAGAGAACCAGAAATGACAAATAAAAGGTTGAAATAACAAACTCTATAAACACCTACTTTCTTTTCTTTTCACAGCTTCATTAGTAGGCATTAATTATATTATGATTTTATATAATTTATATATGTCATAATTTATGTTATGACTTTGTAACTATAACTATTATAACTACATAGATAAATGAATACAAATAATAATAGCATATAAAAAGGAAAGATATGGCTATATAGAAGCTGTATCTCACTAAATATAGGGTAGTATAAATCAAATAGATTCTGATAAGATATATATGGTAAATGTGGTATTAATGACAAAAAAAGCAACTTAGAAAACACAGGGAAAAATATTAACATACAAATCTTACATAGAAAATATTCATTTAATGCAAAAAAAGACTATAGGAGAGATAGAAATAAAACAATATATGATCATATAGAAAAGAAAAAGTAAAATGATAATCATAAATCTATATGCATAATTTATCAGTCAAATCATGGTCAAGTATTGTTGGACTGAATAATAAAATCAGGGTGCTGTTATGTATTTTGGGTGACACATCAAGATTAAAAGACACAAATAAGATAAAAATATATTAATAGAAGATAAAATAAGGCCAGGCAAGGTGGCTGACGCCTGTAATCCCAGCACTTTGGAAGACCAAGGCAAGCGGATCACCTGAGTTTGGGAGTTTAAGACCAACCTGACCAACATGGAGAAACCCCATTTCTACTAAAAATACAACAACAACAAATAGCCGAGCATGGTGGGGCTAGCCTGTAATCCCAGCTACTTGGGAGGCTGAGGCAGAAGAATCTCTTGAACCTGGCAGGTGGAGGTTGCAGTGAGCCGAGATCAGGTCATTTCACTCCAACCTGGGCAACAAGAGCAAAACTCCATCTCAAAAAAGATAAAATAAATTGTAAAACAAAAAAATTACTAGAGATAAAGAGCAATGTTCTATAATCATAAAATAGTCAATACATGAAGAAAACATAACTATTATAAACAAATAGGTACAAGAAAACGTTACCTTAAAACATGAAACAAAAATTGAATAGATTAAAAAAAAACAGCAATTCAATAATAATATTTGGATACTTCAATACCCTGCTTTCAGCTAAAAATAGAGAAAATTTAGGCAGATGATCAGTAAGCTAGTAGAAGACTTGAAAATCCCTAAAAACCACTTAGATATCTCTTGAACATTCCCTACCAAAATAGCAGAATGTACATTGTTGGTAGCTATGGCCCTGCTGCAATGGAAGAATAAGCCTGTCCTAGAAAAGCATAAGACTGATAAGTAGAGGGAAACAGAGACAGATGATATGTTGGGGTGGTGGAGGGAGGCAGGCAGGAACACTGATTTGAGCTTTTCAAGGTTAGTTGCTCCCCTGTCTTTCCATTAAATTGGTTTATTAATCTATATAATGTCATTTTTGCTTAAGCTAGTTCCAGTCGAGTTTCTATCCCTTATCAAAAAATTGGTCCCGATGCTGGCAATATAAAGATTGGTCCACAAAAAAGTTTACTAATTGAATACACCAATAATCGACAAAGAGCAGATAGATAATCTAGTGCTAGTGGGAGAAACAGATACAAATAATTTGATATAATTAGGTAGAAATTGACACTAAAGCCTTTAAGGCTACTTCTGAACTTTTCAGGAAGAATTAGAAGATTGGCCATTCAAAGAAATGCTGAATACAAATAGCACAAAATTTTTAATGATGGTACTGAGGGTGAAGGTAGGAGCCCTCAACTGATGAAAATCAATGTTCTATGGACGTAGAGGGGAAATTATGAGAACCCCTATAAAGACTGCGGGCAGGAAAGATGCTGAACATTTGAGAAAACTTTCAGTATTGTGAAAGAGCAGCATTTTAAAACTGTGGCACTTGACATTATCAGAGTTCATACAGTGGCTAAAGGTGGTAAAAAGCAGAAGTACTGAACTGGTTAAAAACAACCCTGCTGATGGCAGTATTAGGAAGGAAAAAGAAAATAATCATAAATAGTGGTTTTCATAGATGCCAGACACAAAAGACTTAAGAAAAGGTATATACCAATGATGCTTTAACTGATACCTAGAGGAGGGTAACATGAGCTGCCTTCCAGAAGTTTCCCCAGCCCCATTCCTTTAGTATCTTTACTCATTTTATTTTCTTTTTTCTAGATTTATTGATGTATATTTTGACAATTTGAAATTTTATATATTTTAGGGATAAAATTTGATGATTTAATAAGTGTATACATTATTAAATATTCACAACAATCAATCTATAATATATCCATCACCTCACAGTTTCAGTTTTCTTTTACTTTTTTTTTTCCCGAGAACACTTAAGATAAACTCCTTCAGCACATTTTGAGTATAAGATGTAATATTGTAAACTATGTCAAATTGTTGTATATTCTAGATCTCTATAAATTATTCATAGGGCATAACTGACCACATACCTTTTGACCAACATCTCCCCATTACCCCCTTTCCTCAGAACCTCATAACTGTCAATCTATTTCCTGTTTCTATGAATTTGATTTATTTTAAATTCTACCTGTAAGTAAGATCATGCAGTGTTTGTCTTCATTTCTTGCTTATTTCACTTGGCACAATGTGTTCCAGGTTCATGCATATTGTTGCAAATGACACGGCTGCCTTTTTTTTTTTTTTTTTTTTTGAAGCTGCATAGTTTGCTATCATGGGTATATGCCGCAGGTTCTTTCTTCATTCATCTGCTCAAGCATTCACATTGATTTCATATCTTGTCTATTGTGAATAATTCTGCAAGGAATATGGGAGTGCAGACATCTCTTTAGCATACTGATTTTATTTCCTTTTTATGTATACACAGAAGTGGGATTGCTGGATCATAATGGTAGTTCTATTTTTAACTTTCTGAGGAAATTTCATACCCGTTTTCATAATGGTTGTAGAAATTTACATTTCAAACAATAGTGTGCCAGTGTTCCCTTTTCTTGGCATCTCCATCAACACTTGTTATCTATTGTCCTCCTGATGATAACCATCCAAAACAGACATTGTGGCTTTGATTTGCATTTCACTTATGATTACTGAATGATGAGCATGGTGTTCATTTATCTGTTGGCCATTTGTATGTCTTCTTTTGAAAAATTTCTATTCAAGTTCTTTGCCTGTTTTATAACCGATCTTTTTTGTTGTTGTTTTTGCTGTGGAGTTGTATTAATTTCCCATATATATTGGTTATTAACCCCTTGTCAGGTGTATGGTTTGAAAATATTTTCTTTCAAGGTGTTTATTTTACTCTTGATTGTTTTCTTTGCTGTGCAGAAGCTTTTTAGTTTGATGCAATCACATTTGGCTATCTTTTGGCTTTTATTGTCTGTGTTTTGGGGATCATATCTAAAATACAGTGGTTGAGATCAATGTTGAGAAGCTTTTTCCCTGTGTTATCTTCTGGGAATTTTATAGTTTCATGTGTTAAATATTTCATACATTTTGAGGTGATTTTTGTATATTGTGTAGATGAGGATTCAATTTTATTCTTCTGTATGTGGATATCCAGTTTCTTCAGGACTATTTATTTAAGAGACCATAATTTTTCCTTTGTGGGTTTTTGGCATCTTGATCAAAGATGCATGGATATATTCTGGGCTCTCTACTGTGTTTCTTTGGTTTATATATCTGTTTTTATGTCAATACCATACTGTTTTGATTATTGTAGCTTTGTAAAATATTTCAAAATCAACAAATGTGATGCATCCAGTTTTTTGTTGTTGTTATTATTTTTTTTCTCAAGATTGTTTGGGCTACTTTGATTCTCCATGATTCCAAATGAGTTTTAAGATTCTTTTCCTATTTTTGTAAAAAATACCATTGAGATTTTTAGAAATGACACTGAACTGACTCTGTATATCACTTTGGACAGCATAAACATTTTAACAATACTAATTTTTCCAGTCTGTGAAGATGAGATGTAGTTTCATTTGCCTTTGTTTTCTTTAATTAACTTCTTCAATGTTTTATAATTTTTAGTGTCCAATTGAGTTTATTCCTAAACATTTTATTATTGTTGTTGTCCTTATTAATTGAATGGAAGTCTTAAATTTCTTGTTGAATATTCCACTGTCTCTGTATAGAAAGTTCCATTTAATTATTTACATTTGGTTATTGGGTTTTGGTGTTAGATTTAAACTCACTATCAGATTTAAAACATTTTCTTTATAATTTTCTAGATTTTATACATATGAATAAACCACTTTTATAACTTAGTTTAATTTCTATTACTGCATGTGAATATTACTTTAGGATGGCTGCCTATTAATCAGAAAATTCATGTTATCACAATAGTTTTTCTATGATTCATTCAGTTTGCTATACTTCTACAATTGAGATTATTTGTTACTAAAATACACTGATAAATTATAAACAAACGAAATACAATGCACATTATTCATACAAAAATTATATTAATAACTTTATGAGAAAAGTATCTACTTTTGCTTCTTATTAACACTTCTCTTTTTGACAAAAAATTATTTTAAACAATGGAGTCAATCAGCTCAAAGCTTTTAGAACAATTTTTTCCTTCCCTCCCTAAGCAATAATAGACATAATGTACATTTATAATTTATATGAATCTGCACTTTAATGTAAACAGATTGTATAAAATATAGACTTTTTTCTTTCTTTTGGATAAAATTCTATATTTATCTTTCTTACTCCATAACTAGTCATGCTCTTTGAGATGATTTTTTGCATTCCTTAAATTAAATTTATCATTATTTTAGCAAATATATTTTTAATTAAAATTTATATTTTGAGTTAACTCTCAATCTCATTTACAGCTGATTATGAGACAAATGTCCTCTAACTTTCTCCAATATCATGTCAATCAGATAACTGTGTCACTAATCAGTCCACGTTCCTATGCTGATTTCAAAATTTAATGAGTTTTGGGTCCCATTATTTGAAACAAACTTCCCAAATACCCATGTACAAAAAGAACAAATCCTAACTGGGTGCTGAATCAATTATTCCATTATTTAAGGCACCCATATGGTATAATTCCTTCTACACTGTATTTAAACACATCATTCAGAGACAACAATGTCTGTCCCTCTCTTTTATTACACATAATAAACTATGTGGTGGTGTATGAAACTATGTGGTGGTGTAATCCATGTAGTCCAAGCAGTGCTGAACACTGAAAGTAGCAACAATATCCTATCCCCTAACTCCATTAACTGTTATGTGTGGATGTTTATGCATTCGTGTATTCTTGGTGGAGTGAAGGCTCTGAGATGATTCCATGCAGTCGCAGTAGGGAAAATGGTGGAGATAGGGAATGGGATGATGGGAAGGAGGTTGTGACTCAGCTGTTTCACAGGCCATGCAGGCTGACTCCTGCAGAGAGAGGTGCAGGTGAAGTGGTGGGGATCATGTTTACATAAAGTTGGTGACACTCTAAGCCTAAGGTATAATGCCTCAGGGCCAACCTGAGAAAGTACAAACTCACATTGAGAAACGTGTTCTGCGTTCCTTACTTCTGCACTGGTTCCAACACAAACAACATACGCTAGGGCAGCTACAGAGGGGCTGAGTGCCCATAGATGACAGTGGTCCAGTGACTCCTTCCAAAGCCTGTTTGTTGTTAATGGATTTCTAAGAAAAGGCTGGAGCTGACTTATGGGCACTGTCTTGTTCCTGGGCACATGCAAGCCTATTTCTATGTAATTTTAAAATACCCCAGGACGTCATTGAATCTGTGAGTAGTTAGAAGCCGAAATTTTACATTTACAATGGAGGAAGACTGAGGTCCTGAAGATATATGCATTTTAAAGCTAATGGCCAAATGGAATTTGAATAGTAATAATAATACAAGGATGTAATAACAAAAAACCCAGAGAATGATGAGGTCTGTAGAACTCTACAAAACAAAATTAAAATCATCAAAGAGTTTTTAGAGCTGCTATGTGTCATTTTCCTGAGTATTAAATGTATTTTGAGGAGAAACAATTGCATCAATCAAAAGCTACCTCCCTACAGTTTGGAAGGAATTGGCTAACTATTTACTCTCTTGTGTCCAAAAAACAGTTGGAGGAAACAATTTTGCACCCTTGTGAATTGCATTCCAGTCTTGCTCACATATTTGCTCAATATGTTTTTGTTGACAGATGAAGAGACTGGCAGATGTAACTGCAACTTCTATATTCTTTCTAGTTATTAAGGTTTTTTTCTTTTCATTTTATTTTTTCTTCCTTTTTGTTTTTCTAAGTAGAATAATGTTATTTGGATGAAAAGCCCTCATGGCAGCAAAAAAAATCTATGGGGATATTCAAAGTGTTTGAATAACATATGTTGTGTTTGGATATATAAAATAAATTTAAATATTTGCAAAAAGTTTCATATTTCCAAATTCAAATGATACCAGAATTAACTAAAATTTATTTCACATAAATTACCACATACTAGAACATTACCTCTTGGTAAATAAAATATTTTTTGTTGTTGTTCAAGTAAATGCTAAAATTTTATTTTGCACCAGGATTTCCTGACCTACTATAGCCTGGCAAAGACAGGCTGTAGTGAAGAATAAAGTGCACCCAGAGAGTGCAGAGTGCAGAGTGGCAGAGCTATACAGAGATATGCCAGTGTGCCTGGGGAGTAACTGGGCATATAGTATGCAGAATGTATTGAATTAGGCAAATACTGCTTAGTCTTTCTAAAGGATTTGCTTAGCCTTACTAAGCATATAAAATTATTCATAATTATTATTCCAAAGCAGGGGACATAAAAGAAAAAAGAAAATAGTTCAGAGAAGTGATAGAAGATAATAATCAAATACTTTAACTTATTGCAGACCTTAATAAGGGGTCCATGAATTTTCAAGCATACATACAGATTAACCTGTGTGTGTGTACGTGGTGTGTGTGTGTGTGTATGTGTGTGTGTTTGTGTTAAAATTATTCAGCAGGCTCCATGATAAGGTTTTAGCCATTTCCTGCTGATCCTTTTGTTGGTATTGCAGTCTAGGTAAAGATTATGTCAGGAGACTTTTAAACCAGATACTTGGACCAGAACTAGGAGGTGATGATGAGACTCAAAGTGTACAATTGACAATTGCAATCATGATTCTGCTTACAAGACTGAGAAAACCTTGTAAGTGCAGACCTTCAAAATGATGTCATTTGTTAAGAGCAAACAAACAGCTAATACTTTTACCCTTATTCCATGATACTTTGTGAGTTTAAAATAATGTTGTTTCCTCATGCTTTAGAAAGTCATTTTCCATGTGCAATAATTTTAGATTACCATAAAACAATACATTTCATTATTTGGAAATCATTTATACCATTGTAAAACAAGACTAGCTCAATTATTTGGAATGTATTATTTATACACACACATATATGTATAATAAATTTGCATGTTCTAAAACCTGGCTTCTTTTAGCCATCTTATGCTACGCAGTTACTCTTCCTCCTACCTTTTATTGTTTAACTATTTATACATGGTTGACAATTACCTGTTCAACTTTGCTTACTGTTTTCAGCATGTTTACATCAATATTTATCTATAAATCTGTTTCACCTACTATTATTTCTGTTATATTTTCTGAATTCCTCACATTTTCTATGCTTTTCTTATGAGCTATCTTACTCTCCAATTGCATCCCTTGAGTGTTGCCTAAACAGACATTGCGGTTCCTGCTCCTCATGGGAATAATTTCTTAGTAGTTTTTTTCATTCCCATATCCTACTTTGTGATATGCTCATAAGACTTGACTTTTAAAAAAAATTGAAACAGAACCAATTATTTTCCAATATAATTTTATGTCCAGATAATGAGGGTAACTGGATTTTAAACAATAGTGTTAATACTATGTTCTCATTTTCTTTAATTAGGTTAACTATAGTTGTTATTTTCTATACACTCAATATATAAATTTTACCAGTTTTAGTTTATTTTTAACAGATTTTTAAATTTCACCAAAATGTTAATCAGGTACTAATTTAATTGACCAAACTTTTTGAAAAAAATTAAAGATAATTTACAAAGAGCCATTTATGTTCTTTCTCTTTTCTTTCTTTTATATTTCCATAAGTTATTGTGGTACAGGTGCTGTTTGGTTACCTGTTTGTTAGTGGTGATTTGTGAGATTTTGGTGCACCCATCAACTGAGAAGTATACACTGCACACAATTTGTAGTATTTTATTCCTCATCTCCCTCCCACCCTTCTGCCCAAGTTCACAAAGTCCATTGTATCATTCTCACAGAAGGCCATTTATTTTCCTAACTGGAACTCCCCTATCTTTTTTCCAGATCACAAGTTTAATAACGTGTCATATTTCTTATTTCCTTTAAAATGTTAAATATTATACTATTTAGAAAATTTCTAAATTTTATGTGATTTTGTGCACTTGGTAAATTTATTATTTAAAAAGCTCACTTATTTTACTTTTACTTTTTTTTTAATCAGTTAACAGCCTCTCAATTAAACCCATTTCCCTATTTTTCAGTAGGATTTTAACTGCTAAACTATACCCATTTGTTGGATATGATGTCTTAAATTTATTCTGATTTAATTTAAACAGACCTAAGTTATGTTGTTTAAAGTGTTCTAAATATTTTATACATTATCCAGAATAAAATTTAAACGGTACCTATAATCTAGGGTATTAAATTTTAGGTCTTATATTCACATCATTTTTAATCTGTTTAACTTTTGTTTATATGGATTAAATTTCCAAATCTGTGAGGAGTGAGTGTTTTGATGTTTATTTTTCCACTATCTTGTCCTAAAAGAGTTCTACATTGCCAAGTCCGGTATCATCTAAGTCAAGAATTTTTTTTTTCCCATTCTGTATTTTCAAATTTTGGTCCATTATAAGCTAAAGTCAGGAAGCCTTCAGACATGGAAAATTGCTGCTTCAATTATGATTGTTTGCGCATAAGTGGACTGTCTTTTTATGTTATGCTAACATAAGTCTCTCTGTCACATCAACTAATAATAATTGCCAATAAATTGCACTCAAAAAAAAAAACTATATTATTTTCTTACCTGTAGTTGATTTAATGTTAAAACAAAGTTGAATCCAAATTGTGGAAAGTGCAAATTCATACAGATTTGTTTTTGTTTTTTATTTACTTTTTATTTTCTGTTTTCTTTTAAACATAAAAGGCTGTTTTGAATTCGTCATGTATTTTTCTTTATGATCTAGCTTTATTTTTATATGTTTGCTAGTTTGCTCCTTATGTTTGTGAATGTTGTTTTGTAGATTGCCACAGTTTAGTTATATATAATACCTATATTTTTGTTTTTGTAAAAATGGCATGCACTGTGAATCATAAGATTGCAGGAATGGAATAATAATGAACTCATTTGCAGTGAAGTGGACTCATTATCATGCCAGCTGCTGATATTTTCCCACCCAGTATTCTTCCTGGCAAACAAGGTCCCAGGGGAAAAGTCTTCCATCTGGCTAAGAAAACTAGTCCTTATTTTAAAAGTCTCTTTAAATCTGATACCCGTTACGTTAATAGTAATCTTAATTTTTCAAATTCTATTCTTGTTTTTCCAGGGGCAGCTGTTTCTTTAGTGGAGTCTATATATACATATATAACCTTAATATGCTTTGTTATAATGCTGTTTAATTTTTGGTTAAATATTACATATGAATTACATGTGAAACATAAATTCCCAGGCGATATAAGTAATTTTGTATATTAGCCTTATAAAATAAGAACCATCAATTTCAATATATAATATAATCAATTTTATAGTATATTAGCAAATTCAGATTTTATGTAGATACTATATATATATATATATGTGTACACACACACATAGATGTATATATATTCTTGGGTATATGCTGACATATCAAAAATTACTGCAACCTCTAAGCAAGAAAATAGCAGAATGTTTTATTCTTTGTACATATGTGTGATTAACTTCTCATCTTAAATCCTCTTAATGAGAAATACTTGCTAAATAATGATAGGAATATGGTAACAACACCATGTAAATAATGCAACTAATTTTCTTTTGCGTTTTATTTTAATATGCATGTTCTTGAACACATTTGGCCTTAGCTCTGCCTTTAATTTTCAATAGCCTAGAGGAAAAACTAAATTGATGAGCTTTCATATTTCTCTAAGCTAGGTAAAACCCAATTGTTTTCACCAACACAAGCTGCTGTTATGTGGGTTATTAAACTCTTTCATTCCTCAAAATTCTCTCTAAAATAAACTTGCCACCTACACTCTAAAATATTTTTGAATACATTAAAAGCATGATTATAGCAAAGTATCTGAGCTCTTTTATTTTGTATGAACCTTAAATAATGTTTTGGTTCTTTCTAATTCCTTTTCTCACTTGACACAGTGTTCCATAATATCTGACAAAATAAGATCTTCTTAAAATAAAAATAAGAATTACATAACTTTTCCTATCTTTAGATAAATATGAAAGCCAATATTTTGAAAGATTGTTGACACATTTAGAAAAATAGTAGCATAGTCATCATAGAGACTTGAAAGTAATGTGACTGTTTAAATTTGCCCTGATACACTGAGAATATTTTTTCTTAAATTAAACGGCTTTGATGGAAAATATTTTCATGCATTTGTCAGACTTCAAAATGCTACTTGGAGAAATGCAGAGTGCTAGAATGAGTTAAAAATATATCATGACATCTTCAATTATACATAAATCAATTGACTACTCACTTCTTCAAGTTAAAAGTGTCTCATGATATGTCCATACAGTACTAAAATACTTATAGGCTTCAAATTAAAAAGAGCATGTTTTGTTTCGTTTTCTTAACTGAACAATATATAGCATATTGATATTTTAATCATCTAATAATTACATTTTCATTTTTATCCCACTTATTGGAATCCTGTAAACCAATTTTCAACAAAAAGACTTAGTGAAGGATAAATATAAGCAGTGATGTAAAAGCTTGCATTTTAATCTAATATCCTGTTTAGTTTAAATGAGTCTATTTTCACACATTATTTTCTTTCTCATGTCTTATTTTTAAAAGGCACTGATTCCCTAGGAGAGCAAAATTAATTTATACAGAATATCCATTTTTGAATAAGAAGTAAACTATTTTTAAATAATTAGCTCAAACCATACGGTGGTGCAGTGTGAGTGATACCTGTGGGTGTGCCAGCTGTAGAATGCCGGTGCCAATCTGCAAGAGATAATTTAGCAGTAGGAGCATCTGGCTCCTTGGCAAGCTCTTCAGGCATTTTTCTTGGCCCCAGTTAGTTACCTCTGTGTTGATCACTTGATGATACATTTTAAAAGGTCTATGGATTATTTAGCTAACATTTAACCTGTGCTGCTTCCTTTTTTTTTTTTTCATTTTTAATCAATGTGGTTCTTATTGGGTCAAATGTAGTGTATTAGTGTGTATGAGAGAGAAAGAGCAAGAGAGAGAGAAAGAGAGAGAAACCTAAGTACTTAAAAGCTTAACTAATAGTCTGAAACATAGAAAACACTTTGAGGTTGTATTATTATAGAAAAGTGTTCCCCAAATATGTAACACAATGAAACACTATTATAAATTGTAATATAAAATATACTTTTAAAAAGTTTGATCAAATTATGTATAATGAATCACAAATAAGTATCATACTACCAAACTTAGGTAGGAAAAAACAAACCAGGAAACCACAGTATGGATTCCTGCTTGATACATAGTTTCTATCTATTATAAATAATTTAACAGAGACAGATCAAATTAGTTTTGTTGTAAGAAAATCTAAGTGGAATAAAGTAACAGTTGGTGCAGAGAAGTTATTTCAGTTGCACAGACATGGTTAATTCTCTTGCAAAGCTTCTCCAAAGAGCCTTACTTTAAATTAGATATGATATTTCCACTTTTTCATGGAAAAGTGCTAATTTCAGTCTTTATAGAGGAGTTTTCTGTTTGGAGAATAAAAATTTTGATTAAGCGTTTGACATTCAAACAGTTCCACCATAGTTTATATTCATATACAGTTATACTTATAAATAAATGAATGTTCATCTAGTTAGGTATGTATGTATGATTTAGATTGAATTATAGAACCAATTTCTTCCTCTCACCCTGTACACAGGCACATTGCCACAAAATCTCTTCTGTAAATGTGAAACTTTCTTCCTCAACTCCTGACTTGGGGATTAGCCACTGACTTGCTTGGGCAAGGAGATGTTAACAAACCTAATTCAAGTATAAATTTGAACTGTGCTTGTGCCATCTGGTTATCCTCTTACATCATGGTCATTGTCATGAGAACAGCTTCACCTGACCCCGGGTAGAATGCAGTGGGCCAGTTCACAACTAATCAGCCAGCTGCAGGCTACTAAAACAGAGACACCCCAGCTAACACAAATAATCATGAGAAAAAAAAAAAACTTCGTATTGTACAACACTGAAAGCCTAGGGTAGGCTCATGGTAACCACTGATTGATATAATATCCTTTCCATTGACTTTGTGCTTAGAAGAATTGTTGTATATTCTTAAACATAAACCAATATAGTTAATACTCCTCAACCAGCCCTATTAATATATATCTATCTATAAACTTTATATGATGTTTACATATACTTGGACTGGGAAGATCTTTTTTAGCAAAAAAAGGTAAAATGCAAGCCACAGAAAGCAGGGTAAACATTAAATCATGAGAGTAAAGAAAGGGAAAATGTTTATATACATTTTTTCTTATGACAGAAGAATTGAAATCACTCCAATAGTTCCATAGACAGTTTTTTTGAATAAACATAGAAATTGACCCTTCTGATCTTACAGCTTGAAACTTCTGTTTGTTTTATCTGCATTCTTTCCTCAGGAAAAGAGACCTAGGCCTCTCAAAAAAAAAAAAAAGAAAAATAATAATCAAAGAACTGACACTCTCCAGATGACCATCTCTAGACAATAAGATGTCAGATCCCTCATTCATCATGATCGCTTCCTTGCTCCTCCCTAGTTCCTGTTTGTTTGCACACTGCTACCTTTCTTCCTGGCTATATAAACCCCTGATTTTCGTGTTCAGATAAATGGGTTTGAGGCAGATCTCCCACTTCCTCAGCTGCAGCACCTGATGAGAGCCTTCCTCATTGGCAATAATCATTGTCTCAGTGATTGGTTTTCTCTGTGGCAAGCAGTAGGCCATAGATTGAATGCCTGATGTTTTGGTAACAGAATCACAGAAAATCACACATGTGTAACATACATTAAAAAGGACTCATAAAAATAAATGAGATATAGTGAAAAGCTAATACGCTAATAGCTTTTACAAATAGTTAAGTAATATTTAATAGTTAAATAATGAAAATTAGTAAAGATTCTGAATAAGCAATTCATAAAAAAGGAAATTCAATGGTCAATGAGAAGTTCAAAAAACTATTGGATTCAATAACAGAAAGAAGTGTGTGCCTTGTTGACCATCCTATTGACATTAATACAAATCAAATAATAGTGATAACATTTTTGATGGCAATTGTGTAACAGAATTAGCTATTTGGAATGTGAATTGTTGACGACTTTCTGGAAGTGGTATATAATTTAATAAAGAAAAGGGAAACAGAGTACACCCTTCTTCCCTAGTACCATTGTTACTGGAAAAAAATATGTGTGTGCACACACACAAATATATATATATATATATATATATGCAGTACAATGATGAAAACTGGAAATAGATTGATGCTCATCAGTAGGACAATAATTGAATAATTTATGTTCAAAAGTACATCATGCAAATATTCTTAAAAATCCATATTTATATATAATCTGAAATTTTACTCATTATATATTATTAAGTAAAAATCATTATTATGTAATGAATATAATTGTATTTGTATATAAAAACAGAAGTGAATAATATATTTTAATTTTGATATATGTATATTCTCATATGGTAATTTTAGCAAAGACAGTTATGGAAGGATTGATATTAAATATTTAACATTCTGTGGGTTTCTTTTGAGGGGAGAGAAGGAACTTGCTAGCTTTCTCTCTGCATATTCCTACTGCATTGTTACAACAAGGTAGTATGATCCTATATTTACAGATCAAATAAGGGTTCTAATTGACAAAATCGTGTTTTTGTGATAAATTCTGACTTCCAATTCTGTAAATTGCTTTTATTAGTATGGCCACCTTAACCATACTAATTCTTTCATTCCATGAACTTGGAATGTTTTTCCATTTACTTGTGCTGTCTCTGTACATGGCTAGGTATTACACGGTAATGGAAAAAGATTTTAAAAAACTGAGACATGAAATAAATTTCCACCTCATGTAGAATGGTCTCAAGAGTTCCTGCAGCATCAATTGCTCTTGACTTTGTGCATTTTATTACCTACACCCCATTCATCTTGCAAATCCTAGATCCAATGGAATTTTTTCAGTCCCATTTTTATATCTTTTGTTTACTTCCGCATCTGCTTTTTGTTTTTTCAATTTTTTGTTAGTTGTCAGAAAAACTGAGTTGAATGCTAAATAGTTTTCAAATCAACATTATATTATCACCTTCTCAACTACTAAATTGCTAAAAACTTGAGGGCTGGGGTACACTTTTACTTCATTTCTCTGCTTAATCACAAGATGAAGCACACTGACCAGTCTAGAAAAGGCACTTGTAAACATTTTCTTATGATTATTTGGTTTATTTGTATTGCTAGTACTAATGCAAGAATCTTCTTAAAAAAATTCTTTTAATTATTTTGTCAAGTTTTCCTATAACGCAATGTTAAAATATCCTTAATTCATTTTCTGAAATAAATAATAAATGGGAATATAAAAATCACAAAATTTTATATCCCAAGTGAGTTATCAAGTCAAGTTCTAGGCCTACAAACATATAATATTTAAAAACTAAAGATAAGTGTTGTTGTATTTTTATTTATTTATTGTATTTTAAGTTTTGGGATACATGTGCAGAATGTACAGTTTGTTACACAGTTGTACATGTGCCATGGTGGTTTGCTGCATTCATCACCCCATCATCTACATTAGGTATTTCTCCTAATGCTATCCCTCCACTTCCCCCAACCCTCTGCTATCCCTTAACTAGTCCCCCACCCCCTGACAGGCCCCAGTGTGTAATATTCCCCTCCCTGTGTCCATGTGTTCTCATTGTTCAACACCCACTTGCCTAACAGAAGTTTATTCCATTAAATAGAATATATTTGATTCACAATCTAAAAGGGTTTTGTCTTCTTTTCTTATTAGGCTAATTTTACTGTCCTTTATTGCCTATGCTTCCCATTCTAATGGAGCCTTCTTGAGTGAGAGCTCCTCTCTTTGTTGTGACTGAAAGAATCTTTGGATCACAGTTCCCCTATGCTTCACAACATCTTATATCAGTCCTCTTAGTCTAAATGTTATTTCTCACCTGGCTTGGAATTAAGCTTGCTAGAGACCTAACTCCCTTGGCATGCAGTATTTTACAGATATGCATGTTAATAAGCATTCTTTTACACAGCTGGGACTAGTGTTTACAGATTTCCCAGAAGGACACTGAGTCTCAAATGTCCCTTTATTCAGCACCACATTATTTACAAGTAATATAAACCTCCCCAATGAAAGTATCCAACTTGTCTTCCTCTTTGTTATCTCTTTTAAAATTTCTAGCTCTAGTGTGTAAATAGGAACTTAGCAAGACTTTGATGAATGAATGAATGAAGGATTAAAAGCTGCACATTTTTAATTGTATTTATCTTTACCGTTCATCCTGAATTATCTTGTTCAGCCATTACCTGTTTTAAATGATATTAAGATTAGTAGCTGAAGTTGTGATTGAAACTGACATGTACTCAAGAATATTGTAAGTGACACTGAGGGTTTTGTTTTACAAACCTTTGCCAAAGTGTACTTGCAAAAATGAAAAAAAAAAGTGCACTGTGATTAGTGCAGGCCAATGTTTCTTTTTACAGCTTTGGGGAAAAAGGTTATATTTGATAATCAGTGTTGATTTCTCCAGCTTAAATACTGCTTCTTTTTATCTCTGCTTATTGGTTTTATTTTTTTTCTCCACAACTATGTATATTAGATAATCATTAATTACTCTCTGTTCTTTTAAAAACACAAATATTAAAAATAGCATACAATGTCTTTTGGGACCTACTCAATATTTACTGTAGTATCTTTTTCACGCTGTTTGTAGTATGGTCATCAAATTTTGATTAAAATTCAAATTATCTTAAATACTTTATTTAATTCTTTGTTTTTGTCTTCTTTTTTCTTCTTTCATCCTTCCCCTTTTTTCATGACTTTCTTCTTTTCTCTTCTATTTCTCCTATATTGGCCCTTGTGTCTGATTAATGATTGCTTCCTAATCTCTTGGATACTCATTTATTAAATAATTAAGACATTTATTTTGAGGTAGCATGTATTTAAAGAATGACTATCCATAAGGGACTACTGCCAGTTCTAGCGTAATGCAACTCTAATATAAAGTGAGAAGGTAGGAAGGAAAGAAAAATCCATTTAGTAAGACAAGAATAGAATACATTACTTTCCCTATAACTATGGCCTCGACTGCTCCTGCAAATATGAAACTAACAAATCCATCTATGACTGACACCCAGATCCTCTCTCCTGTTGATTGACCAAATGTTTGCATCCTCCCCAAATTCACATATTGAAACCCTAACCACGAATGTGATAGTATTTGGAGACGGACTATGGGGAGCTAATTAGGTTTAGATCAGTTCATGAGGGTAGGGTTTCCATGATGGATTAATGTTTTCATAACAATAGGAAAAAAGACGAGCACTTATTCTCCTGCCACAATGTGAGGACACAGTAAGAAGACAGCAGTTTGTCTGCAAGCCAGAACGAAGGCTCCAACCAAAACTAAATTGACCTAAACCTTGATCTTAAACTTCCCAGCCTTCAAAACTATGAGAATAAATAAATGTTGAATAATCTACCAAACCAATGGTATCTTGTTATAGGAGCCCAAGCTAAGACAACTGTCATCAAAATAATTTTTAAAAATAAGTAAAGACACAATCCAGAACTATATGTACCCTTGGAATATGTCTTTATATATTTTTAATAGAAGAGGACTTGATTCACCAGTAATAAATTTAAAGTTTTATTTATTTCATAGCCTGTTATAATTAGCAAGAAGCTCATATCATTCACTAATTCCCTTTCCAGCAGTTCTACTGGCTAAAGTAGAATACATCTTTCCATATTGCTTCTTGTCAATCCACCTTCTCAGCTAGCTCACCAATGCATGATGAAGTAGTCATTTATAGTATATGAGTTTTAAGATATAATCAAACAGCTACCAATTCATACTCTCAATTGATCTCTTTATGACCTGTGAATGGAAAAGCAAATAGCTTTCTTCTATTTAACATTCTAGAGCTAATAACTAGATCATCTATGTGTCCCGGAGGTAGTTATTTCTTGTTTTATTTATATTTTTCTTTCTATAAAAATACTGATGAATCTAAAGTCTCCAAACTGTTTTCAACTATATAGAATTCTGGGGTTTGTTTTTAAAAACTCAATTATTTGTGGTCCATCAAATGAATAACATTTAGTAATGCTAGCAAGATACGAATCTCCCCACAGAGTTAAATGGCTTCTACTTCTTTCTCTTCTACACTCCCTTTTACACTGATTTTCCTAGTTTTATTTTTCTTTCTTTTAAATTATTTCATTCTGCACATTGAGTGTTCTTTTTAATTCCTCCCCTCTTAAATTTCTTTACTGTTCTCACTTTCACCTCATTTTCTTTGTCTTTTTCATATCACTTCTTTTCTCTTCACACTTCCTTTTATTTTTATTTCTCTATTATTTTTCTCCTCGTTTCTAAGTCTCTTTTGTTTTCCTCCTCACTTCTTTATTGTTTTCCCAACTCATTTAGGCGCTTCCCCTGGCCAGTTATGAATTTTTTTTTATTTTTGTCTTTCTTTATTACTGTAAGTGCAATGTCTGGCTTTTAATTGATTTCTGCCTTCTTTCTTCCTCTTCTTATTCTCTTATGCTCAGATTCTCTCACTTTCTTAAACTTTCTATCTTTCTCTCTCATCACGTCTTCCCCCAAATGGGCACAAAGGTAAGTCTGTTTTCTCTTTTGCTTTGTCACCAAGTGGGATATATTAAGGTGATTTTGGGATGGAAAATTGTTGATCCTTTAAAACATAATATGGTTCACAGCTCCATATCACCAGGATTTTGAAAAATGTTAACATGTGAGTGGAAGACAGTATTATGTGATTTAGATTGAAACCAAGAGCAAATAAACCACAAGTACAAAAACATATATTATATGGGAGTCATAAAAAATACCCCTCAAAATGCTCAAATTTGCATATATTGATCTTTGAGAGGGCTCATTTGTATGACAACCCTAAGATGATTATTTTGAATGTAACTATATGATGGGATGAGCTTTTTAAAAAGTTTCAGAGCCAACACATGTACGCTGTTTACTACAATGAAAACTGATACTCATTTCATTCATTAATTAATAGCTAGCGGCATGTATAGAGGCAGGCGTGACTCCAGTCCAGCAATTGCTTAACATCTGTGCTGGCTGATAAATTGCCATGACTCCTTAAGTGTGCTGTCATCTCCCCAACCTGTATGGAGCCCCCTGACCTGTCCTCACATAAGTCAGCAGCTGAAGAATTGATGCATGGTCCAGCAGGAGCCTCCATGTAACTGTTACAGTGTCTATTCTAAGTGGACTCTACCAGATCTGATGTTATTTTGAATTTTACCCTGGAGAACTGAAAATAAAAATGAAGTGTGGTCCTTTCTTGTTAAACTCACAATCCAGTGCATGCAATCACTATACATTAGTGTATATCAAAGTTATGCACACGTTATGTAAAAGCCCAGAGAAAATGTTAACAGTATAATCTATGCCTTACACTTTTCACATATGTCACTTCATTTATTTCCAAAAGAAGCCCCTTTCCTGCAGGGTCAGGTTTCACATTGAAGGGTTGAAGGTTGAGCTGAGCAAATTTAACAATAGATACTGTGGTAGGTGCCCACATCCCTTTGCTCTTGTTCTGCTCATTTACGTTTATCTCAGTGAAGAGTGGATTATGCCGTGGCATTCCCAGACTTTAAGTGATGAAAGATTGTGAGACATATTTCTGTATTCCCTCCTGAGGTTCTGTTTTGTTAATACTTATATTCTTTTTTAAATTACACTTCAAGTTCTGGGATACATGTGCATAACGTACAGGTTTGTTAAATAGGTATACACGTGCCATGGTGCTTTGCTGCACCCATCAAACTGGAACCCTTCCTTACACCTTATACAAAAATTAACTCAAGAAGGATTAAAGACATAAACATAACACCTAACACCATGAAAACCCTAGTAGAAAACCTAGACAATACCATTCAGGACACAGGCATGGGCAAAGACTTCATGACTAAAACACCAAAAGCAATGGCAACAAAAGCCAAAATTGACAAATGGGATCTACTTAAACTAAAGAATTTTGGCACGGCAAGAGAAACTATCATCAGAGTGAACAGGCAACCTACAGAATGGGAGAAAAATTTTCCAATCTACCCATCTGACAAAGAGCTACTATCCAGAACCTACAAAGAGCTTTAAAGAATTTACAAGAAAAAAACAAACAATCCCATCAAAACCTAAGTTTCTGTTTTATGTGTGAGTGAATGTTACCAGCTGATGACAACAGCTTAGATGTCTTAAGGTAATATGAACAAGAAGACATGAGAAAAGAAAATGGATCACTGGAATCAACCTTTATATACTTCTCTACATCTGGATACATAAATCATTTTTAAAACATAAAAATAAAATTACTGGATTGCTAAAGTGGAAGTGCATTACATGACTACATAAATAAACATTTTCAAATAAGTTACAAAGAATCTCAAGCAATTATATGTCACATTACTTATTATAAATTAATATGAACTGATTAGAACATTTTCTCATAGAAAATATGTTTTTGACTTTTATATATTTTCTCCTTCATAATGAGATGCTTAGAGAACATTCATATGCTAATATCGGTATAAGAATAATAATTTTATCTCTTTGTTTACCATTTTGTACATAGATTCTAAGTAAAATACTGACCTTTCAGTTTGGCATTCGTAGTCTCATAACATCTGGCCCAAGCCCACTGAGCTCCCTATAAATACTCTAGCTGAAGCTCATGGACTACTCTAAAATATTTTCCAACTTTGATTCTTTATTAATGCATTCTATCAGAGCTGGAATGCGATTTTCCTGTGCCTATTCCACCAAATCGTACTCATTCATCAATACTCAATTTGAATGTCATTTCTTTGCAGAGTCTTCATTCTTTCTTGTAGGGCAAAGACACCTTTCTCTTCAACTCTCTCTGCATTTTGTGCCTTCCTCTCTTTAGGTTCTATCACATTCAGCTGGGCAGTGTTAGCTGAGTCTATTTCACATCTTCCCTTTTAAACCATGAGCACTTCGAGAACTGGAATTAAGTTATTATTCATTCGCGCAAAGCAACAGTGCATAACATAATGCTATGTTCAGAAGACGTACTTAATACATAATTAATAAACACAGGATCAACAGTATTACTTGGCCACAGTCAAGAGCTAGTCCCTTTTTATTTTTAGTTTTTATTTTTTTGGTTTCATAAAAACTGCCTTAAAGTGTTTGCTGTATTGGATTATAGCTCAGGACATTGCATACCTAATTGGTCAGCTTGCTGCAAGTGCCCTTGAATAGGATTGTATTAAACACTGACCGGAAAAGATAGTGAGATATTAATAATAAACCAAAGGCAAACCAAAGGGGCAATTGAACAAACAAATTTAAGGCACTATTAACACATTCAGCTAAGTATGTTGTACAACATTAGTTTATTATTTCCTCACATTTGTGAACTTACTATCTCAAAGTTTAAAAAGAATATTGGCTTATTTTGCAAGAGAGAATGAAATAGTTTATAGATTTAATTATGTATCATTAGCTTCAGGATTCTTTTGGTTCTTTATCAGAAGAGGTAATACATCCATAAAAAATAAATTATTTTGATTAAAATTTCATGAAATTATTTGAGGTAGCCCTCCCCTTAAATCTAAATCTTATAATGCATTATCTGAAGTATCTATGTTGCTCTGAACTTTGAGTGTATTTTATACAAGGCTCAACAGAGAAGTGAAAGATACAAAAATAGGGCCTTGTTATAAAATATTGATTTTATAAATAAATAAGTGACCTCAATATTAATCTTGGTCAAGTTATAGGCATTGACTGTTGGGTGTGATAGTGTCTCATCACTCCAGTATCCCCCAAAGGACAGCATTTCAAAAAAAGGTTGATACAGTTGGTAATAGCCTCTTAAAGAAGACCAGTTTAACTCTTATTTCCACTTTACTTATAATTTTTTGCCCAGGTTGATCACATATTCTTCTTTACCTTCACATTCAGTAGTTTCAGCCTCTGTCTCTGTGTACATGTTTTCTTCATCTTTTCATTCTCCATATTAATGTATTTTATATGAAATACAGTACATATCAAAAGTAATGTATAGGTAATTATATTACATATGGAAGACATAATTATAATGAATAAACATACGTGCATAGATATATTTATATCCGTGTCTATAGAATAAGTAATGATTGAATGCCTTCAATTAACATACTATACCTTCTGAAGAAACTCCATTCAGGAAATTACTTAATAGATATATCCCATTGAGAAGGTTATAGGCTACTCAAACATTTACAGTTCTTTATCAAATGTGCAGAAAAATTTTGTGTGTATATGTATATGTACACACACACATATATATATATATATATGTATAGTATATACATACATTTAAAAAGTGGTCTGTGTCCATATTTTGTTCTCAATTTATTCATGTTTACTATCCAAGTGTAAAAAAGTTCCATCTTTGTATAATTAGACAAAGTGTCACCGGATCTATATTTAACAAATAACTTTTTGATTTTTTTGAGACAGAGTCTCGCTCTGTCACCCAGAGTAGAGGTCAGTGGTGCGATCTCAAGCCACTGAAGCATCTCTCTCCCAGGCTCAAGCAATCCTCCGCCTCAGCCTCCTGTAGCTGAGACTGCTGGAGTGCACCACCACACCTATCTAACTTTTTAATATTTGTGTAGAGACAGGGTTTCATCATGTTGCCCAGGCTGGTCCCCAACTCCTGCGAACAAGAGATCCACTTGCCTTGACCTCCCAATGCGCTGGGATTACAGGTGTGAGCCACTGTGCCTGGTCAACAAAAAAAAAATATTAAACACCATTTCTTTGGTATGAAAATGTTTACCGTAAGCA
>CAUYLG010047742.1:0-18181 GCA_963573385.1 Cacajao melanocephalus | reverse complement strand
ACAGATATTTGTCTGAAATTGCAGCGTCCACTCGCTCTCTGTGCTTTCACTGGGAGCTACAATTCTGAGCTGTTGTTAATCGTCCATCTTGGATCTCTCCGCCCGGTGATGAAGTTTTTTCTGTTTCTTAGTTTTCCTTTGACGGACGCCCCTTTCCCGCAGGGCTGGACCTTCCCGGTTCAGCTGTGCTTACTGTGAAACTCTCAGTCCTCAGCGCTTCCAATTGCTGTTCTCCTTGTGGGGATGAGACCAGCGGAGCCGGACTCAAAGGGCACTCCGGCCCGTATACTCCGCACCGAGAAGCGCCGTGCCGGGGCGCCGGCAAAATAGCCGCGCCGGCCAAAAAAGTTGCGCTGGCGACCCGTGTGGCTCCTCCACCAGGAATCTCCCAGTCTGCGGGCAACAAAAATTCGTCTGAAAGTGCGGCGTCCACTCGCTCTCCGCGCTTTCTCTGGGAGCTGCAATCCTGAGCTGTTGTTAATCGGCCATCTTGGATCTCTCCCTGTTTATATTTTAAACAATGAGTTTACTGGAAAAGATAACTATGTGAAGAGAGCAAACACACACACAAAATGAAAAACTATGAAAAAAATTTAATTCTTAATTATAACCTCAAGAGTACAACCCAAAGTAGGGATGTGAGATCAGGTACTGTTTTTAAGGAAGAGAGAGTAATAATGACCAGGTAAAATTCAGAGAATAAAGAAGACAGAGTTATTCCAAATGAGAAAATGTCATAAAATGTAGGAATGAACATATGTGAAAAGGGGAGAAAGAAGGAGGAAGAAATAACATTTTTGAGATCTAGCCATTTTCCAGTTCCTTTGCAATAACAATCCTCAATAATGAGTGTTATGATGCCCAATTAACTCTAGAATTTGAATTGATGTTTCTAAGATCACAGACTTAATTAGAAATAGCAGGCCCAATCTTTTGATCCCAAAGCATGGATTTTCCCCCTTATACCATGTCTCCTCTTAACTTTAGAGTGTGATTTACTAATAAATGTATTTTAAGCAGAAAAAATTAAAACCAGAAAAATAATGTAGTTACTATTTATATGATATGGTAGGGGAAAAGACTTTCTAAGCATAAGAAGAATGAAAAAAATAACCAAAAAATAGATTTCTTTGCTTATATGACAAATTCTTCATAGTTCATAAACATCATAAAATTAAAACCAAGCAATATGTTTTTACAACAAATAATTGGTACAAAATTTGGTACCTCTTTTAAGTAAGTCATACAATTTTAAGCAATGCTGAACACTATTGGAAAAAGGGAAAGAAATATGAACATTCAGTGATAAAGACAACAGCTAATATTTGATAACAATCTGAAAACTCAGAGATAGTTTTCTTTGTCCTGAGTGCAAAACTGTTGCCTCATATTCAGCTGTTAAAAATGTAAATATTGCAGAAGTGTCAAAATATTTACTTTGTTAACTCAGCAACTCATGTTATTTTTTAATTTTTATTTTATTTTTATTTTTGAGACAGAGTTTCACTCTGTTGCCCAGGCCAGAGTGCAGTGGAACGATCTCTGCTCACAACAACCTCTGCCTCCCCGGTACAAGTGATTCTCCTGTCTCAGCCTTCTGAGTAGCTGGGATTACAGGTGTGCACCACCATGCCTGGCTAATTTTTTGTATTTTTAGTAGACATAGGGTTTTAACATGTTCTGCAGTCTGGTCTCGAATTTCTGACCTTAAGTGATCCGCCCAACTTGCCTCACGAAGTGTTGGGATTACAGGCGAGAGCCACCGTGCCTGACCCAGTAACTCATTTTTAAGGTATCTATTCTTAGGAAGTAATTAGAACTTCAGAAAACACTTCAAAAGAAGAATTTATGTTTTTAGTGGAAAAATAATGGAAAGTACTTAATTATTAAATGAAAAGACATCAATTGGTGGATTATCTTACCTTTTATAGTATGGAAAATTATGAAAGAATATTAACTTTTTTAAGTAGCAACATTTAATGTACAATATTATCCCTATAATATTGAAATATGTATGCTTAGGAAAAAACCAGAAGGAATTGTCAGACAGGGTCATTTGCTATCTTTTAGTGTGAGAATATAGACATTTGAAATAGATATGTATTTGTGGTGGGGCACAGTGGTTTATGCCAGTAATTCCATTATTTTGAGCTGAAGTGAGATAATTACTTCAGTCCAAGAGTTTGAGACCAGCCTGGACAACATAATGGGAATCCCTCTGTAAAAAAAAAAAAAAAAAAAAAAAAATTAGCCAGGCATGGTGGCATATGCCTGTGACCCCAGCTACTCCGGAGATGGAGGCGGGAGGCCCAGGTGTTGTTGTGAGCTCAGACAGAGTGAGACCCTGTCTGAAAAATAAAAAGTAAGAAAAAAAATTTTAACAGTTTTTTTTTGAAAAAAAAACTGTTAAAATATACTTTTTATTGTCTTTAAAATGAAAATGCACTGTATCGTGGCAAATATTTTAAGTAAAATAATCAGCTAGCTGGCCATTGTCCCTTTATTCATTCGTTCATTGAACAAGTCATTACAGAGAAGCTTCTATGTGGTGGCAGGTACTTGTCCGTCATGCTACACAGAGTCACTGCTCCCAAGCAGCTTTCAAGTGAATGATCAAGTGTAAAATTACAAGTAAAAATAAGTACTATGAATGAAGATGATAAGTTTCTATAAGCATTCAGAGCCTGAGTGCAGTGGTTCACGCCTGTAATCCTAGCACTTTGGGAGGCCGAGGCGGGCAGATCACCTGAGGTCAGGAGTCTGAGAGCAGCCTGGCCAACATGGCAAAACTATGTCTCTACTAAAAATACAAAAATTAGCTGGGTGTGGCGGTGCACGCCTGTAATCCCAGCTACTTGGAAGGCTGAGGCAGGAGAATCGTGTGAACCTGGGAGGCGGAGGCTACAGTGAGCCAAGGTCATGCCACTGCACTCCTGCCTGGGAGACAGAGTGAGAATCCATTGCAAAAAAAAAAAGCATTCAGAATAAAGTAACCTGATCCAAAACTACTTGAGAGGCATAGTTCTCTACTCTGATTTTAGAATCACCTGGGACACTTACCAGATGATCCCTAGCCTGCTCCCCACCCTTCTCTCCTCCAGTCCAAGTCCCACTCTCCAGGTAACATAACCTTGAAAACCTGGTGAGTTGGAGAACAACTGGGATGAGGTGAGGAGAAGATGTAGACAGTGGAAGGGGATGTGGCTAGAGTCAGGCCAAGTATGTGAGGCTCTTGGGTCCCGGGATTTTTTATCCTGTGCATTTATTTTTCTGAAAGCACTGGAAAACCTTTGAAGCCTTTGAGACTAGACTTGACAATAGATTTACATTTTCTAAATTTCTCGTCTCTCTGCAATGAGAAGAGATTTGTGGGGAACCAGAATGAAAGAGGGTGGTCAGTGTGCAATCATAGGATAGCATGGAGTTGGATGAGGGTGAAAGAGAGAAGGGTGGATGGAATTGAGAGATAGGTATGAGTAAAATAGTGATGACTTGTTTATGACTGTATATGGGAATGGTGGCAACACACTAGTATTTATCATGTGAAATCTAATTGAGATTTACTTCCTAGATACAAAGAGCTGTTAACAGCTGGTGAGCTTTATCATAATTGTAGGAAAACTGCCCTTTATAATGTTCCCTCAACAAAAGTGAAGTTTTAACAGAAAGATATTCCAAATTAAGTACAAATAAAAAATTATTGAATTGTTCAAAGTCCCAAATATGTATATAATAACAAACAAGGCCTGTCCCTATGTCACCAGTGAGAAGTCTGGGCTTCCAGCACACTGGGCCACATTCTAGAACCTTCATGGTTGTCAGCATGATGAGGCCAGACTATGTCTTGAGACATTTATCCAATGCTTCTGAGGTGAACTGGTATTTCCTAGGTAAGGGAAGAAGAACATGACTATTAGAATGCCCATCTGTATTTTATTTCATGCAAAGGGCAGTGAAATTTGATTCCTCTACTATACTTTTACAATGCAATTTCCCCCTTTCATTTGCTGTATTAACTGACATTTTTCTCATTCTACTTACATTAAAGAAAAGACCTGATAGATCCCAGTACATTTCAATCTCTTAGAGCAAAGCATTTGCTTTGGGATAATGTAGGAAATCAAAGACTGGGTTGTATAAGACCACCGGGGTATCTTAAGAGCGTAGATTTTAGACTTTTCCTCCTTCCATCCGTCTAACAATCTGGGCCTGAAGTGTTTGCAGATCTTTTGTCAGACAAACAGCTAAGGACTGAGCAACTGGTAACGTGTTTGTCATTGGGCTAGAGACGAGGTTAGGAACACACAATAGCCACCTCAGCTAATTGGAAGTGGGATAGGCAGGCACAGGAAAATATTTAAAAAAATACACTCTAGATAATAAAGTGTCTTACTAGGAAAGAAATGCTATAAGAAAACAAAACTTGGCATTTTGGGATAACATTTACAATTTCAATTATTTTGGAACACAGTAATTAACAATTTTGCGGGCGTCATGAATTTTTTTTTTTTTTTTTTTTTTCAGACAGAGTGGCTTGATATCAGCTTACTGCAATCTTCATCTCCCGGGTTCAAGCAATTCTCCCTGCCTCAGCCTCCCTAGTAGCTGGGATTACAGGTGCCCACCACCACAACAGCATCATGAATTTGAACTTAGTATTTTAGAGTGATCTTAATGGATCATGCACTCCACAGAGAAACAAGAGTGAACAATCTGTGAAACTATTTCAGCAACTATTTCTGCCAGAATTAATTTTAATAGCTGTGTAAAAGCCTTTAGCACTGGATTTATAAAGTCATTAATTGTCTAAGGGGGTCACTTAAAATTTTAAGTTATACTTTTTATAGCATTTTATGGAAAAAATGATATGTAATAGGAGTATTTTCAGATTTGTGAATTTGAGAAGGCCTCGGGACATTCCTCTTACGAATGTATATTTCTCCCATCCATGTAATATCCAGGCCTGACCCTGCTTGGCTTCTGAGATCTGATGAGATCAGGCGCGTTCAGTGTGGTATGGCTATAGACATGAATGTATATTTCTTAAAGTGTTAATGATCTGATACAGATGAAAAGAACATAAAATAATTATTTTATGAGCCCCAGTTTCCTGAGCTTAGTAGAATTCCCTTTATCTGGTCAGAATAAGGATTTGGAGATAAGGCAGTTTTAGCCAGAGTCATAATAGGTTGATAAGAGTAATAATAATTGGAAAAAAAGTGGGGGGGGCAGACAGAGAGAAAGAGATAAATGTAGTGATATAGGTAGGAGGATGGAAGCCCCTAAAAACACATAAATGCATATTATGGTTAAGGAAAATTATTGTGAGACAGTTTCAGAAACATTCAGTGGAGAGTTGACAGACTTCAGAATTCTAGTCCTGGTTCTGATCCAAACTAACTCTGTGACTTTGAGGAAGTCATTTATCCTCTCTGATCTTTAATTTTTTTTTCTGAACCTTAATTTCTTCATCCATAAAATGATTGCATGGGCCTGGGTAATGCCTGAGGTACAGTTCAGTGATTTTACGGCTTGTAGGTAATCACACTATATCATTTTGCATCTTTTTTTCCTTCTATAGAACATTACATATTGAATATTTTCCATGTCACTAACATTACTTCAAGACATTGTTTAAATGACTGCATAATGCTTATTACATTATCTTAATTATTTAGCCATCTCCTACATATTTAGGATGTTTTCAATGTTTTTATTATTAAAATGCTGCATAAGCATCATTGTAAATATTTGTCTCCATCTTCAGTGAGCTCTTTGGGTTGAGTCCTAAAAATAAAATTACTATGTCAAAGACGTTGAGCTCTTTTAAAGTGTCTGATATTTGTTGTCAAAGCTATTCTTAGAAAGCTCAATATTTTTATGCCTACTGGAACTCCCAGGTCTTCTCTATTTCACCCATACTATATTTAACACTCAAAAAATGTATTAGCTCAGTTGATCATTTCATGTCTTTGATCAATTTAATTTTTATTTTCAAATGGCATATTTGTACTTGTGCATGTATAAATCACACTAGTAAATTCTAGTAATTACTAGTCACACTAATAAATACTAGTCACACTAGTAAATTCTTCACTAGTAAATTATCTGTTGATATCCTTGACTTGTTTTTCCATTGGAAAGCCAGTACTTTCTTTATTTGAGTTAAGAACCTCTTTTCCATTGAGGATGCTATTAACCCTTTTCTCTTATTTGTAGCTAGTAGGTGTCTTGACCTCACCTACCAGTGATTACAAATATTTAGCAATTCCAGATTCCCCAAATTAGAGTCTCCATCTCCTGAGCAAACTCTATTGGGGTTCCCCTCACCCCACTCTTCTCTAGGAACTTGGTTAAAAGCAGGGAGGAACTGGCAAGAAAACCAGGCATCTGTACCTTTCTGTGACGGCTGCTCCTCCGTCTCATCGTGTTTGGCCATCAGCCTGATGCTGTTCTCCACATTCCTGAACCAACAAGGGGATCTTCTCTGTGGCTTACTGGCAGGACCAGCTCTTCAGAAGGGGCTTTCCACACCAGTCCACTGGGTTCTTGGGAACAGAATTCCTTCTGCTCCTTGCTGCCTTAGGTCTCTCCTTCTCAGACAACAGAGGGCTCCAAGAATACAGGGGCTGCAACAGGCATGGCCAGGCCAGCTTCACACACTTCTTGAGAAGCCTTTCCGCTGATCTGTAGGTTCTGACCCTTTGGAAACTGTGCCCCAAAGAGTTCAAGAAACCAGTGATCAATTCTTGAGTTTACATGATGACGTTATAAAAAATAAAACCAGCTTGCGGAAAGGCTAAAACTCCCTCTGGTTATAAAATAACAAGATCGGCTGAAGTTGGTTAGAACCAATATGGCCAACTGAAGTTTGCACAGAACAAGCTTGTTCAAATGTTTGCTGCATGCTTCATACTAACTCCCTGTGAATTTGCACATACAACCCAGGAGGAGGCATGAAGAGACAACTACACATGTCCGAGGACTTTCCAGATCTCCCCTTTCCTTTGACCAGTCTCGCACTAATCCCGAAATCTACCCCTAAACCTTTTCTGATAAAAATACCAGGCCAGCACTGAGAGAGAGATTTGAGCTTGATGCCACTCTCTTGGTTGGTTACTCTACAATAAAAAGCTTTTCTCTGCTCAAAAACCCAAGGCTTCTAGTGCATCAAGCAGCAAGCCCTTTCTTCCAGACACATTCCTCCATTTCCTGCTTTCTGTCCAGTCCATCTGTCAGATCTGTGGATACATTCAAATCCTGTGCTCAGGGTTGCTGTCCTCTCTTTCACACTGGCCCTCAGATATTTCCAAGTGACAGGCTGTGTGCAGCATCTCCGCCCTGTCCCTGGGCATTCTGTGGCAGTGGGGCCTTTGGGAGCCTGATGGCAGGTACAGGCTGGTCCCAAGGACGGTTTGACCTGATTCCTTAAGAACCTTTGTCAGATCCCAGCACAAATACTGCTACATATTGTTTAACTGTTCCTGAGTGTGGTTCTGGTGTTTTGCAACATACGAAAGTTCTTTTTTGTTTTTTTGAGACGGAGTCTTACTTGTTGCCCAGGCTGGAGTGCGGTGGTGCAATCTCGGCTCACTGCAACCTCCACCTCCCAGGTTCAAGTGATTCTCCTAACTCAGCCTTCCGAGTAGCTGGGACTATGGATGTGTGTCACCACACCCTGCTAATTTTTGTATTTTTAGTAGAGATGGGGTTTCACCTGGTTGGCCAGACTGATCTCAAACTCTCAACTTCAGGTGATACACCCGCCTCGGCCTCCCAAAGTGTTCGTGTTTTCATATAATCAAATATAGTTTTTTTTTTCACTCATTGTTTACTCCATTGTCATTGTATATTGAAAGTGCTGTAATAGGTGGAACTCTAAGGTCCATATAAAAGAGACTTCCTCTGAAAAGCTTAAAAGGGGAAAAGAAACTTGTCCTACTAGTTATTACCAAGTTTATCAAGTCACAGTAATAAAAACAGATTAGCTTTGCCAGAACAATCAAATGCATCCAAGTGACAGAGTAGAAAATCATGAAACAGACCCGATATCACTATGTCATATATCATAAAACATTGCATGTTAGTGGGAAGGAAGCTTACTATTCTATCAGTAGCAGTAGGAAAATTGGCTGTTTGGGTAAAACATCAAGGCAGAACTTCACGTAACTGTGAATTAGGTATATAGTTATTTTAACTTAATTTCAGATCGGTAATTTTTCTTAAAGTGTTAGACACTATTCTAGGTGCTGAAGTTATATCTGTGAAATAGATGAGTATCTTGCTTATTCTGATGAGGATAAACACACACAAAACAAATGAATAAAGTAATTTTTAAAACTTCAGAATGTACATGCTATGAAGGAAATGAACAGGATGTTAGGCTAGAGAAGAAAAGGGGTAGAAGTAGAGTGCCTTCTGATGGGGTGGCATGGAAGGCTCCTTTAAGAAGTTAGAATCTGAGCAGGGACCACAAGAATTATATATTAGTCTGTTCTTATGCTGCGGATGAAGACATACCCGAGATTGGGTAATTTAGAAGAAAAAGAGGTTTAATGGACTCACAGTTCCACACGGCTGGGGAGGCCTCAGAAACATGGCATATGGCAAAGGAGGAGCAAAGTCATTCCTTACATGGCAGCAGGCCGGAGAAGAATGTGAGTCAAGTGAAAAGGGAAACTTCTTATAAAACCATCAGATCTTGTGAGACTTATTCTCTACCATGAGACTTACTCACTCACGGCAGGGGAGGGAACTGCTCCCATGATCCAATTATTTCCTACTGGGTCCCTCCCACAACCTGTGGAAGTTATGGGAGCTACAATTCAAGATGAGAGTTAGAAGGGACACCGCCAAACCATGTCCAATTAAAACTGTGCCCAAAATAGTCAAAGAAACTAACGACTAAAAGATATTCATGGGTTTTTAGAATGACAGATTAAACAACAGTGAGACAAAAGACTTGCTGAAATGCTGAAGCTCCTCTAATTTATGAGATTTAAAAGACTGCCAAAAATTGATTAAAATTGATTGGAACCAATATGGCCAACTGGAGTCTGTGCAGAATGGGCTTGCTGATGTCACAGCCCAAATTTCCATGACATTTCATACTAACTCCCGATGTGCACTTGTGACCATGTGACTGACTCATGAGAACCTGCTTGGAAGCAGGTTGCCAAGCACACCCAGGTTAAGGCAAGGCTGATTTACTGTTTAAACTAGTAAAAATACAATAAGGCACTTTCAGATTCAAACAGTTGATTTACTTACATAGACAGCAAGCAGGAGATTAGCCAAGGGCTGCAGCTCCCAATAGTCCTCATCCCTCACACCAGAAAGAATGATACAGAACCAAAAGGGGGCTGTAATATGGATTATGGGCTATGATGTTGCTGAGGAGCTAATTCTAGACTATAGCTAAGCAGCTTTATATCCTACAGCTCCATTTTCTGGGGAGCAGAGAAGACATTCGCATCCCTCACCACAACCTGTGAAGCCACCAGAAACCATATCATCTGTGAAAGCCTCTTGGGAGAGAGAGTTCCAGTGGGAGATGGCTTCACAGAAGCTCCCCATCTTCCTTCTAGCCTCTCCAATTCTGGAATGATCACAAAGCATTCTTCTAAGGCTCAGATAAGCTGTGGTTGAAGCCTTTGCATGAATGGCCTAAGTATATACATGCAAACTCACCAGGAAATCATGGAAGACCCACTCTTCTGCACAGATTCTCTCCCGAGCCTCTAGATAGGAGCTCAGGCTGGCCACTACCTTGATTTCTTCCTTCTGAAACCTGCAATGGAGAAATCAGTCTTACCTACCTGGACTTCCACCGTAAAGAATGGTGAGAAAATAAACGTGTGTTGTTTTTAGGGCTAAGATGGTGATAATTTATTATACAGCAATAGAAAATTAATATGATCCCTGAGCACCATAGTGGGTATGGGGCTCATTGTGACATTCGTCACTGGATGCTGTTGCTGGTATTTCATAGGTTGGTGCCCTTGGAAGCTAGACGTACCTCTCATCTGCTTGCAGAGAAATTTCCTCCTATCTTGATTCTTTGTTTCATCAGTTTCTTACTCAAGTTCCAGAATGAGTGCTTGTTATTAGCCATGCTATAGTTAGATCATGTGCCATGCACTAACTACAAAAGCAGCTTGGAATGTGGTTGCCTGGAATAATTAGCTTTTATAGTTGGGGGCATGCTGTGCTTCTCATCAACAATTCCCCAAGTAGTGAAAGAAGATTCAAATAATGGTATTTTCACACTGCTGATAAAGACATACCTGAGACTGGGTGATTTATAAAGAAAAAGGTTTAATGGACTCACAGTTCCACATGGCTGGGAAGGCCTCACAGTCATAGTGGAGGAGAGGCACATCTTACATGGCAGCAGATGAGACAGAATGAGAGAGCCAAGTGAAAAGGTAAACCCTTTATAAAATCATCAGATCTCGTGAGACTTATTCAGTACCCCAAGAACAGTATGGGGAAAACCGCCTCCATGATTCAATTATCTCCAACCAGGCGCCACCCACAACCCATGGAAATTACGGGAGCTACAATTCCATATGAGATTTGGGTGGGGACACAGCCAAATCATACCAAATGATCAGGCAACAGTGTTATTACTGCCATATAGCACTCTTTTCACTGCCCAATACAAGATAAACCTCAGGCTCCCATGGTTTCAAGGTTTTAATATTTCAGGAGAGTATTGGTGCATCCAGCAGGAGAATGAACAATGGTTCCATTGTATATGAAGCTGAGACATCCACTTGATAAATTTGGGCTTCTCCCACCCCTGATTAACAGAGGAAAGGAGGTTTATAATATTGGTCAATAAAATTGATCTTTATTATTAAGGATAGATATATTTGCTGCTGCACAAGGTAAAATTTTGTGAGAAGACCATTATGTGTACAAAAATAAGAGGAACTCCTTTCACTTCAACCTGTTGAATTCTGTGCATGTACATTCAGGGGGAAAGAGCCCCTTGCTGGTTACTGTTTAGAGTGGATACCAAACCTATAAGAAATACCTTTGTATCATTTGGAATTTTCTCCTAATTAACATTGTGCCAGAGTCTTCACATACCGTTGTATTTTACAGAGCCAGCTGCTTCTAGATAATTGAATAGAGAGTAAGATCATTGAAGCCCACGAGCTTGATCTTCTTCACTGTAATGTTAATTCACTGTAAAGTAGGCTCCTGGTCCAAAAATAGTGTTCTGTGGGATATTATTCTATAATCTAAAATATATCTGTACAGTGTGAGGTGTGTATGTGTGTGCAAGTTAACATGAACCTATACTGCAGGAATGATCACATAAATTAAGAATGCTACCCAGTAATTTCCACTTCAGGATGCTTCAGAGGTAGATGTTTGGAATTTAGAAGACTTTATCCCACAGTTTACACTTCACAGAAGTAGCTACACAGAATGCATTTCACATATCACAGTCTGATTCAGTACTGGAGGGTTTATAACTGATATAAGGAATATTAAAAATATGTTGGAGAAATAAATAGAATTCCATAGATGTTGGCTGGAAAGATTTGTTTAGAAAAATCTACTCTTGCATGATCAATCCTCTATGATCCCAGCAGGCTAATATTTTTTGAGTAGCACCTCAGCTCTAAAACTGCACTTATTCCCAACTTCCTCGCCTGATAGAGAATTATTTGCTTTATGAGACCAGAAACATTGCTTTTCTGCCATCAGAATATTTGTAGGGTTGTCTCAGTGTGAGCTATTTAGTGCCCTTGAGGAGTGCAAAAGAGAAGAGTGGAAAGGGTGGAGAGCTAGCAGTTCCTTAAGTTTGCAAGACTTCATTGTTTGCATGTTTTGATGCCTGCTCATGAATAAATATTGGTTCTTGTTTCAGAATTCGTACTGTTTTTTAACATAGTATCTGTCAGTAATATTGTGGAGAAAACAACTTGCTCCAGCCATCACTAGTCACTGGAAGAAACCAATATTTACCAAGGAGAACCTGATGACTCTGAATGGCTAAATTGTCTTAGGTCTATTCTTAACAGAAATCTTTAGGGTGAACAAGGCATTCAGTAGGGCATGGATAATAACGGTGGTGGGTATGTGATGGGGAGGCATCAATTTTCTGGGAGTTTCCTGCAGAATTTCATTGAGATATAGGAAGAAATGGGCTTCTATCAACTGTAATCTCTTTGTAGGTGGTTCCTGCTCACAAGTGACTCAAAGTCGATCATTTGGCTCTGTCAGGGCTGCCTCTCCATATGATGCGGAAGCCCTGACCTCACCTCCATAAAAGCTCCAGCATCCCAGTGAAACCAAATGAAGCTGTATTCTCTTTCAGCACTCTAAGTGCTGAAGCTTTAGAGTAACCAGAAAGAAATAGAGAATACCAATTTTCTGGCTTGTGTTGACTCTCTCGCCCCAGGCCCCTAAGTAGCACTTGTCCTTAGAGTCCCATAAGAACTCAAGGAAACAGCTCTTTTATCCTGTAGTTTTAATACCTTTCTCCACAAGGAGTCAAAAACCACAGCTCAGGAAGCGCTGACAGCAGTGGTAGTTGTTTCATTATCTCATGATCCCAAGTATCCCCGAATAAGGTGCTCTCTTCCAGCCTAAAACAAACACCTGGTATATGTAACATCATACAGATAGACCCTGAAAGATAAAATCTATATGTGTTCAAATTTGTGTTTGGGGAGGGGGTGTTTCTGAGCCCCATGTGAGTTTGTGTTTAGAATGGGGTCTCTACTATCCTGATGCATATCAAGTGAAAAAATTATATTTGGTAAAGATTAGTCATTACTCAATCTGGGTTAATTTTTTGTTGTGCTTAAAATCTTTTGATACTTGGAATACTTCAGAATGTTTATTATAGATTGAAATTTTACAAAGGTAACAATTTATTTGCAGATGCCTAAAAGGAGCTCCCAGAGCAATCACGTTCAGACCCATAGAAACATCTAGTTAGGCATTAGAACAGGATTTTAAATTTTTGAAACTAAGTTGTTACAGTTTTAAAATTAAGAAATTTTACTTTAAAATATCTAAATGTTTGTGTGTATTTGAACAATCACACTGTGCCCTCATTTCTAAATGGCAGTCGTGGGCTATGACTTACAGAGCGGGCTTTTGTCTCCAGTTTTTCGCACTTTCTACTTGCCTGTTTATTCTGTAGGTATTTATATTTGTGTTGTCTGATTTAGAGTCTCACTCAAATAGCATAGTTATGGAAGTGACCAAACTAATTCTATAGTATTCAATAAACTCTACCAAAACACCTACAAATATTACATCATAAAGTCTTGATCTTAACTTCATCTTCTCCAGTGTTTTCCAAAATTTTATCTGTGAACCAGTGTCAGAATGGCTACAGGAAAATTAACTGGGGTAGTTTTCTGAATTTGAATTGCTAGATCCCCATCCTTAAATACGGTGATTTCAGTGTGGGTCAGGGATGGAGCCTTGTCTACCTTCTCAGTTAAAATATCTGGGCAATTCTCTTGCATAGTGTGTTAGGAGCCACTGGTTCCCTGTCCTTCTCACCCTAGGTGGGGAGGGATGAGAGGGCCACAGAAGTACATTAACTATGGCAGCTGAACTGCTTGACAGGTCCATTAATTAAATTTATTGGCATTAATCACTCTGTTTCAATCTGTCAGAGCATCTCACTGAATGAGAAGACCAGGACCCAAGAGAAAGGTAGCTGAAGCCAATATTACAGAAGCAGAAGCAGATCAGATGTCTCTTCTGCTTCTCCTTTTTTACTCCAACTTATTCTTTGATGAACATAAGCATCTCTGCCCTGCTCAGCCTCTGAATTCCCCAGACTTCTTACAATATTTTGAAACCTTTGGTGGGGCAGGGGAAAAGGTGAGGAGGAGGGAGAAGGGTAGGCACTTGAGAGATGGCTTAGTTTGATATTTCTCTAAATTTACTTCTTCTACTTTTTCTTTAATCTCCTCTGTCCACAGACATTCTTTGAGGTCTTCACACAGTATCAAGACAGCACCCTGATATTGTGATTGTGAATAAATATTTCAAATAAATACCTTTAGTGTAGACTTTGCTATTGATCATTTTAAAAGTCCTTGACAGTATTTTTTACTGGATAAGAATCATCATGTCTTTCCTGGTATATTGTCCTATACTCAGGGGTGGTGTATAGTGGAGTTAGATGAAGAAATTAGGAGCTTCAAATTGGGGACCAGAATTCTTGTGGCTTCTGGAATCTAATCAGTGTTTGCACTGTCACCTCACTCAGCACTCTATTAACAGTTTTAAAAAAGTGAAGCAGTTAAAAAAGTAAAGTTGTAACAGACACAGGAAAACAACAATATTCTGGTATGTGGGATTAATCAAAGGAAAAACTGCTAGGTCAGACTAAGTAGCCACCCATTGCTGGAAGACAGATGCTGTTTCTGTAGATATGAACTAATGACAAATGAGATAAACTCTCCTGAATTAGAATGAGTTCTTTTATCTGTAAAAATATTTCAAATCCCATGCATGAGAAAATAGAAGTAATGCAACATAACTTTTGAGTTTTTGCTGAATGCTAAAAATGCAACAGAAACTATGATTAAATAAAATCGTAGTTTTTAAGAGATCCATGAAAAGAAGTCATACATATGTCCAGGAGCTCTCTTTTTTTTCCTTCCTTCTCTCTTTCCTTTTAAAATCATTCCCCTTCATCTTTAGTATCATTTATTGTTCTCTGTGCAAAGCACCACCTCAAATTGAATGTCTTAAAACAACAACCACTTGAGACATTTGCTCCAGCATGTATCTCATCTGGGAGGCTGAGATGGGAGGATTGCTTGAGAACAGATGTTTGTAGCCAGCCTGGGCAACATAGTAAGACCCCATCTCTTAAAAGATAACAATTTTTTTTTTTTTTTGGCTTACAGTCCTGTGAGTCAGCAATTTGAGCTAGGCTCAGCTGTCCAGTTATTCTGTTCTATTGTCAGTTATGCATCTGTGGTCAGCCTATGGTCAGCCAGGTTGGCTGTCTGTTAGCTGGGGTATCGGGGAGAACAGAGCAATTATATTTTAATATAACAGGCTAGCCTGTGTTGGTTCACATGGTGGCTGGGAGGGCTATGAGACAGAGAGTGAAGGCATGCAAGGCTTCCTGAAGAGTAGGTTTGCAACTGGTACAAATATCATTTGTGCTGCATTCTAGTGGTCAAAGCAAGTCACAGCCCAGATGCAAAGAATTAAGGGATAGATTCCACCTTTTGATGGGAAGTGTTGTAAAGTCACATTGCACAGAAATATGGACAAAGGTTAAAGTGGAAAATTATGACAATTTTTATAATCTGCCACTCCCCTCTTAAAATTTTCGTAAGCCTCTTAGTCGTTTATAACCATTGCAGTGTCTGTAAAGGTAGATGTTATAAGGTGTCACAAAAGGAACAAAAAGTACTGTTTCTATATTTATGTTGCCTGTAATCTATGGAGAAGGAAAGCAGCAACCTCATCTACAGATACAAGCATGCACAGCTTATTACTGTCTAACACATACATACTAGAGAAATATGAGTGAGGGAAGAATTAATGGGACCGAAGAGTATCCCAACCACTGTGCACTGTGTTTAGCTACTTCCAGCCCCTGTTTGTTTCCACCACAAATTTCTGCTCTTGTAAGTGGTTTAATCCTGTTATACTCTACTTAAACCTCTTAAATTTTCAGCATTTTATTTTTAATAGTTTTAAATATCTTTCAAAGCAGGTAGAAAAGTATAATTACTACCCATATATTCTCTACCTAAATGAAACAATTGGAACATTTTCTCGTATTATCAGTTTGTCCCCAGATTATCAGCAAATTTCTCAGAAGAAACATTGAAGGCCAGAAGTCAGTGGGATGGTATATATACAAAGTTGAAAAAAATAAATAAAACAAAACCATCAACCAAGACTTCCATATCTGGTAAAACTGTCCTTCAAAAAACAGGGAGAAATGGAGACTTTCTCAGATAAAAAGTCTGTGAAAGTTCATAACCACTGAATCTGCTCTACAAAATTTCCAAATGTAGTCCTTCCATTTGAAATAAAGGGATGCTGGATAGTAACTCAAAGCCATACAAAACTATAGAGTTCTCTGATAAAAGTAAGTACAAAGACATTTTGAAAACTGTTACTGTGATTTTGGCTTGTAATGCAATCTTTTGTTTTAGACAAGGTTTAAAAGACAAATGCATAAAATTGATTATAACTGTTAACAGCTACACATATATAAAGATGTAATTTATGACATAAATAACATAAAGGGGGCAGAGCTGCAAAGGAGTAGGGTTTTTGTATGCAATTGAAATTAAGTTGGTATTCATTTAAGATAGATTATTATAACTTCAGGAGGCCAATGTAATCCCCATGGTAACCAAAAAGAAAATATCAATAGAGTACACACGAATGAAATAAGGTAATTAGAATATGTCACCATAAAAATTTAAATAAGCAAAAAACAGTAATACAGGAAACAAGAGACAAAAACTGCTTTAAGATATATGAAAAAGAAATGACAAAACATCGAAAATAAGTGTGCTCTTTCAGTAATTACTTTAAATATAAATTGGTTAAACTCTCCAACAAAAGACAGATTGATGGAATAAATTTTTCTAAAATTTTAAAAAAATTTTCTAGCTATATGCTATCATGCATAGGTTGAAAGTGGAAAAAAAGGGGGAAAATTCCATGTAAATATTAACCAAAAGAAAGCAGAGTTTCCTATCTTAATATCAGACAAAATAGACTTTAAGTCAAAAATGGTTACAAGAGATAATGAAGGACCTTGTGTAATAATGAAAGGGTCAATTCATCAAAGACATAACAATATTAAATTTGTATGCACCAAACATCAGAGTTCTAAATATATGAAGCAAATATTGACATCGTTGAAGGGACAAATAGGCAGATCTAGAATAATGGCAGGAAAGATACCATGCAATTTCAGTTCCCACCCATTAGGATAGCTACTGTCAAAAAAACAAACAAAACCAGAAAAAGCAATTGTTGGTCAGAATGTGGAGAGACTGAAACCTTGTGTCTTGTTGATAAGAATGTAAAATGATGCAATTGCTATGGGAAACAGCAGAGCAATTCCTCAAAGAACTAAACACAGAATTACTGTATGATTCAGCAATTCCACTCTTGTATATACCCATCGAAATTGAAGGCATTGAGTAAAACAGATCTTATTTATTTATTTATTATTGTACTTTAGGTTCTGGCGTACATGTGCAGAAAAAGCAGGATTGTTGCATAGGTACATACATGGCAATGTGGTTTGCTGCCTCCATCCCCCTGTCACCTATATCTGGCATTTCCCCCCATGTTTTCCCTCACCAACCTCCCCACCTCATGCTGTTCCTCCCCTAGCCCCACTCCAACAAACCCCAGTGTGTGATGCTCCCCTCCCTGTGTCCATGTGTTCTCATTATTTAACACCCGCCTAGGAGTGAGAACATGCAGTGTTTGATTTTCTGTTCTTGTGTCAGTTTGCTGAGAATGATGGTTTCCAGATTGATCCATATCCCTAAAAAGGACATGAACTCATCACTTTTTTATGGCTGCACAGTATTCTACGGTGTATATGTGCCACATTTTTCTTGTCCAGTCTATCATTGATGGACATTTGCATTGGTTCCAGGTCTTTGCTACTGTGAACAGTGCCTCAGTGAACCTATGTGTGCATGTGTCTTTATAATAGAATGATTTATAATCCTTTGGGTATATATCCAGTAATGGGATTGCTGGGTCAAATGGAATTTCTATTTCTAGGCCCTTGAAGAATTGCCACACTGTCTTCCACAATGGTTGAACTAATTTACACTCCCACCAACAGTGTAAAAGTGTTCCTATTTCTCCACATCCTCTCAGCATCTGTTTTCTCCAGGTTTTTTTTAATGATCACCATTCTAACTGGCATGATATGGTATTTCAATGTGGTTTTGATTTGCATTTCTCTAATGACCAGTGATGACGAGCATTTTTTCATATGTTTGTTGGCCACATAAATGTCTTCTTTTGAAAAGTGTCTGTTCATATGCTTCACCCACTTTTGAATGGGTTTGTTTGTTTTTTTCTTCTAAATCTGGTAAAATAGATCTTTATACAGTCATGGTCATAGCAACATTACTTATGGTAGCCAAAAGGTGAACACTACCTAAGTGCCCATCAATAG
>CAUYLG010047740.1:0-10141 GCA_963573385.1 Cacajao melanocephalus | reverse complement strand
GCAGAACTCCCTCTGGTGCTAGGGTCCCTCACTGCAGTACCTGTTCACAGCCATCCCATTCCTTGTCTAAGCTCCCGTTGTCATTGACACAGTAACCTGTTGATTCCTGATAACACTCTCTTCCTGGTTTTGAGGGAGGTCACTACACACTGTGGCCCCTTTGATGTGGGCCTAGCCCTAAAGCTGGTCTACATCTCAGTCTCTGAATTTCACCACGAAGACAGAGTTTTAGAGCTTCTGCGAGGTTTTGGAGGGCCATGACCCTGAAAGCAGACATCTCATCTTCCTTTTTCCCTCACCCACACACTGGGCCTGAGAAGTCTTTGGCAGGCTCTTCCTTCTTATGGACGAGGTCAGAATGGAGCACTAGGTCTCCTTGGGACCTTCATCTCCTGTACTCCAGGCTGTCATGCAGGTCCTCCGACCCAGACACTGGCGCACAAAGAGGCACCAAAACTTTAGATTCTGCTCCCCAGGGTTATAGTCTGAATTGTTTTCAAGCAAAATGCTGAATGGAGTAAAAAGTTTTGTGCTGAGTTTGTTCTCTTCCTCAGCATGGGCCTTGTCATTCACCACATGGATCAAAAGAGGGTGGCGCTTTTGGGGAAATGGGGAAGGCGTGTGCCGGGTTGTCCAGGGTGTCCTCAGTCTCTGTGTGTAGCTCCTTGCCTTTGATCCTGCAAAGGGAAGAGGCAGCAGGGTTGGTGATTGAACCAGACTCAAAGTTTTGGGAGACATTGAGATCTGATTTTTCTAGTTGAAGCATAAGCCCTAAGAATATCCTAGAATATAATCTACCACCCAACCCTAACCCTTCAGGGTGGGTGGTAGATTATATTCTAGCACATTCTTACAGTTCACCATTGTCCCACTGAGAAGATTCTGGAAAATTCTTTATTAATGAGAGGGTCAAAATCTTCTCTTTCTTCCTGACAGTTTCATAGAAACAACTATTTTTTTTGCACCCTGATTTCATTGGATAGTAAAATCTTTAATGGATAATTTAGTTAAAATGACAAGTACATCCCGTATAAATAAGTTTGCTAACATAAAGAACTGAGTCTTAGTCAGCATATAACTTGGAGGAAGGTGTGTGGGTGTTCTAGAGAACAACCTACCACTCTTGAGCATTGGTTCTTACCTTAGGTAATAGCAGTATATCTTTTGGAGACAGTGGTGCTTGCCAGCATTCCAAAGCTCCTGTACATTTCCCAGTGTTTTCTCCTGTTAGGTTGGGGTCACTTGACTAACAGCAGCCAATGGAACTTGCAGGTAGATGCATGATGGTATGTATATGAGATGCTAGAAACTCTGTAACCTGAGTCACTTGACTGACTGTGGAATGAAGTCTCCTTGTTGAGTTGAGTCACTGAGATCTACTTTTTACTGTGGGTTAAGATCTTATTGCAACGTAACCTTGCCCTTCCTGATTATCATGAAATGTTTAACTTAAGAAAGAGAGTTCTTAAGTTAATAGGGTGAATCAATTGAGTTAATGGACGCTAAGAGAAGATTTTTTAAAAACAAATTAAAAAAATAAAAAAACAGAAAACTTTATTTGAATAAATTAAGAATGTTACACTTTAAAAGAATTTTAAATTCATTAATTATTTTTAATTGACAAATAACTGTGTATTTACAGGGTTCTACGTGACTTTTTGGTACATGTGATAAAACCTGGCTAATTAACATATCCATTGCTTTACTTTTTTGTGGTATGAATATTTAAAATCTACTCTCTTAGCAATTTTCAAATATACAATACAGTTGGCCCTCTGTATCTGTGGGTTCCACATCCTCTGATTCATTCAACTGTCGATGGAAAACGTTTAGAAAAAAAATGAAAAATAACAATATAATGATAAAAATAATTCCAATTCAAAAGCAATACAGTATAACAACATTTATATAGCATTTACATTGCATTGGGTATTATAAGTAATCTAGAGATGATTTAAAGTATGTAGGAAGATAGGCTTAGGTTACATGCAAAAACTAAGCCATTTTTAACAAGGGTCTTGAGCATTCATAGATTTTGGTGTAGAGGGAGGGTCCTGGAACCAATCCATTATGGATGCTGAGGACAACTGTATATTATTATTAATCATAGTCACCATGCTGTACAATTGATCTCCAGTACTTATTCCTCCTGTCTAACCGAAACTTTGTACTTTTTTTTTGAGACGTGGTCTAGTTCTGGCTAGAGTGCAGTGGTACCACCACAGCTCACTGCAGCCTTGACTTCCCAGGCTCAATCCATCCTCCCAACTCAGTCCCTGGAGTAGCTGGGACTACTGGCATGAGCCACCATGTCTGGCTAATTTTTGTATTTTTTGTAAAGACAGGGTTTCACCCTGCTGCCCAGCTGGCCTTGAACTCCTGGGCTCAACCTATCCACCTGCCTCAGTCTCCCAGTGGTGGGATTATAGACATGAGCTACCACACCCTGCCCTTCTTTGTACCTTTTGAGTACACTGGTTTCATTTTCTTTGCAGATGTACCCAGAAGTGGAATTGCAGGATCGTGTGGTAGTTCTATTTTTAATTTTTAAATAGATGATGAATTTTAAAAAAACATTTATTTGGGCCGAGCACGGTGGTTCATGCCTGTAATCCCAGCACTTTGGAGTCCGAGGTGGGCGGATCACGAGGTCAGGAGTTTGAGACCAGCCTGGCTAACATAGTGAAACCCTGTCTCTACAAAGAATACAAAAATTAGCCAGGCGTGGTGGCAGGCACCTGTAGTCCCAGCTACTCAGAAGACTGAGGCAGAGAATTGCTTGAACCCAGGAGGCTCGGAAGTTGCAGGGAACCAAAACCATGCCATTGCACTCCAGCCTGGGTGACAGAGTGAGACCTAGTCTCAAAAAAAAAAAAAAATTGTTTGTTTACTTCCACATGAATATATGTGTATTCTCAGGAACTAGAACACCGTTTCTGTTGTGGATGCTGTTCTGTTCTACCTAAACTCCTCTCTTTGGGACGGAAGGATTTATTCTCTCATTGCTGGGAATGTTGCTGGCTGAAAGCCCTTAGCTGTCAATCATTCCCCAGACTGCCTTAGTTGGTAAAAGCTGCCTCGTCGGATTTTACTACACTTCCCAAGAAGAACCACTCCACTTCCCAGGAATGACTGGTCATGTGGGGGGTATAAAGGTCCTAAACCCTTTCCCTAATTTGGGCCAACTCTGAAGGTCTCTTACAGCTTCAGAACTCCCTGGGGGTTAGGCTGAAGCCTTTTTGTGACTGAATGATGCCCCATTTCTAAAACCCTGCTTTAATTCATGAGCCATCATACATAATTCTTTTGGTTACAAATGTAATTTAAGTGTAGTGATCTTTGTGACTTCTTTCTTAACTATGGGCAATGTCTCTTTTCTCCTTCTTGGAAGATGAAGTTATTGGCATTGTTACCCTTCCTTTCCCCTCCCTTTTATGCTTCCACTTGCCAAAATGAGGTACATGCACCCTTTTTTCAATATTGCCAAAGCTGACAATTTTGACATTCTGCTGTAACAATAAGTGTCTTTGGGCTTTGCTCTTAGCTTAATTCTAAAAGTTGAAAAAAATTGTTTACCGTTTCCTAAATATGACTCATGTATCAGATGTTCTTTGCTTGCCAAGGAGCTACTGTAGTGGGATCTCTTTTCAGTGAGGTCCTGGGTTAAATTCAGTTTCCTGGATTCCTTACCCTCCCATTTCCTGATTAGCAATTTCACTTTGCTAAGAAGTGTCCTTAGTCAACTTCTAAGAATAAAGCTATGTGTGGTAGGTAAAATGTATGCCCTTTCATATCCAACAGTGTTTTTATTCTTTCTCTGTGCCTGATTGTGATTTTGAAAATGTCTACATTTATTAATAAAAAAATAATTTTCCATTAGAACTTCAAGGCCTTTCTCATTATCTTAATAATAGAAGCTTCTGGCAGTCTCACTTTTGTCTGTTGTCAGTTTGTTTCTTTTTGGTTTCCCCACTGGAATATTTTATGGTGTTTCTTTAACCCTTGAGGTCCTAAAATTTTGAAAATGATTTATTTCGGGGTGAGTCTTTATTAATTTTCATAAATACCTGACAATACCTTTCTATGTAAAGAATTAGATCCTTTATATTTGGAAAATTTTCCCTTATTATTTGTTTTGATAATTTCCTCCCTTCATCTTCTCTGTTGGTCTCTCTAGCTCTGTCACCTGAGGCTGGAATTCCTTGGTCTATTCTCTGTTTTATCTTTTCTACCATACATTACATTTCTTTGTCTTTTTAAATTTCAGTGAGATTTTCTTGATTTAATTTTCCAAATTTTCTATTAAATTTTCCAGTTGTTTATAGCATTCTATTATTTGACAGATTAAGAATTCTGATTAGAAAGACTTTCAACTTGTTTGCTGTTACATGAGCTTTCTCTATTAAATCTGTGATAATTTTCACGTTATTTTATTCTCATCTTCTCTCTCATATTGTTAGAGTTTCTCAAACATTTGCTCTGCCCTCCTCAACCTTGTCCTTTACGTACTGTGTACCGTCGTATATCATCTCAAGGTACATTTCTTCAAGCCAACTCTAAACTCCCCCAAATTATACCTGGTTCCTGTGCAACACTCTCTCATTTTACCTCATTCTTTTCTTTCACAAATTATTCACAGTTTGTAATTACATGTTTGTGGAATTACATATGATATTTCTTCCCACTAGAGTGTAAATTCTGTGAAGACAATGAATGTATCTGTTTTCACATTATTTTAATGATACTCATAACAAAGTATGGTACTTATTGCTATAATGGTACGCAATGACCATTTTTGCATTTTTGATGAATTAATGAACATATAAACAAGTCTGGGAACTTAGTGCAGCCAATAATAAAGGAAAAGATACTTTGCTTTCCTCTGTTATTATTAGTTCTTGCATACACATTCTTTAGAGTTGCGTTTCTGAGAGGTTGCTATAGTCTTAGGCAGGATTTGGATACTCAGGGTTTCCTCACTGTGATAAAAACGAGAATAGCCTAAAAACTAACATAACTTTAAACAGAATCAGTGCTTCTCTGCTTATGTTTATGGGACTTTCCTGGAATGCATTTTAAAAAATCTTTGTGTTACAGAAAACTTCAACTAAGTACAGTAGTAGAGAGAAGAGTACCATGTTTTAACAGCCCAGCTTTAACAACGGTCAATTCATGGGCAATTTTGTAAACCCACCCAATTAATCATACATGCACACTAGGTTATTTTGAAGATATTTTCAGATATCATATTTCATTCATAATTATTTTATTATGAAAATCTTAAGTATAACGACTTTTTAGAAACATAACAGCAATGCCATTACCACACTAAAATTAGATAATTCCTTAATACAGTCCGAGTCAATTTTTCTGATTGCCTCATATAAATTTGGTTCATGTATTTCTTCAGCCCTTAAAAAAAATGTAGTTTCTCTCCTCTCTCTCTCTGAATCGTTGCTGAAGCAATGGAGTTGTTCATCTAGTAGAAGCCCCATATTCTGGATCTTGTTGGTTGCATCCCTGTGGTGTCATTTGCTGTGGGATTTGTTAGTTGGACTCGGGAAATAACAATAACACCAACTGTTAACACCTATTGACCACTTACTATGTGCCAGTACAGACTGTAAGTAAAATAAAATGTTTAATTCTTTAAATCCCTAGTTTGTATGTGTGAGTGCAAACCTGAATATTTCATGTGATTTTTGAAATTTTGTAAATTGTATTGATTGATTTATTTTTAGAGATGGGCTCTTGCTCTGTTGTCTAGGCTGCAGCGAGCACAGTGGCACAATCCTAGCCCACTGAAGCCTTGAACTCTTGGGCTCAAGTGCTCCTCTTGCCTCAGCCTCTGGAGTAGCTGGGACTACACGCATGCCACCATGCACTAATTTATTTTTATGTTGTAGAGATGAGGACTTGCTTTGTTGCCCAGGCAGTTGTTGAACTCTTGGCTTCAAGCAATCCTCGCCCATTGGCATCCTCCCCCATTGGCCTCCAAAGTGCTAAGATCACAGGCATTAAGTCTCTGTGACCCACTAATTTTGTAAATTTTAAATAGTGTGATATTAAATATGAAAGAAGTCACATTTTGTGTATATAATCCAAAAAAATTAAAATAACAAATAAATTTTTAAGTATCACATGATTTAAAATCATGGAGGTTGATCTGTAACCCTATTTATAGTAATGTCAACAATGACTCTACTTTTTAGCTGATAAAATCTCTTATTTTTTAGAATTAGTTTTAATTCTGCTATTTTAACATTACATAAATAATTTTGGAATACATCCTTTTAAAAAAGTGCAACTATCATTAAATTTGTTTTCCACAGTACTTCTTAAGGAAGGAGTCTGAGTTGGGCAGCATTTGTACATTTCTGTATGACTCTGGTCATTGTGCTGTTCAGTATAACCCTTATATTACACACATACACACAGACACACAAATGCACACAACTCCAAAATGCTGGATTATTGACTCATGAATCATTGAAATTTATATGACATTTATTTGAAACTCTATTGCTAAAAATTTCTTAGCTCATCTGTGCATTTTAATGTGACCTTTTTATACTAAAATTTTTATTTTATATATTTAGGAACATAATTTGTTACCTTTTGTTTTCCTTTTTAAAAATAAACTTTATTTTAGAACAGTTTTAGGTTCATAGAAAAACTGAGCAGAAAGTACAGAGATAACCCAGAAATCCCCAACCCTCGGGCCATGGACCGGTACCAGTTGGTGGCCTGTTAGAAACTAGGCCATGCAGTGGTCGAGCCAGTGTTACCAACTGAGCCCTGCCTTCCTTCAGATCAGTGGCGGCATTAGACCTCATAGGAGGGCAAACCCTATTGTTAACTGTACATGCAAGAGATCTGGATTCCATGTTCCTTATGAGAGTCTAGTTAATGCCTGTTCATCTGAGGTGGAACAGTTTCACAGTTTCATCCCCAAATCATGCCCCTTTCCCCCCACTATCTGTGGAAATATTGTCTTTCATAAAACTGGTCCCTGGTGCCAAAAAGATTGGGGACTGCTGCCAGATACACTCTGCTCCCACACATGCATCGCCTCCCCCATTAGCAACATCTTCCACCAGAGTGGTACATTTGCTACAATTTATGAACTTACATTGGCACATCATTATCACCCAAAGTCCATAGTTTACATTAACTCTCACTCTTATTGTACATTCTGTGGATTAGGACAAATGCCTAAAGACATTTTTCACCATTGTGGTATCAAACAGAATAGTTTTATTGCCCTAAAAATCCTCTGTGCTCTGTGATGGACATTTTCATGATCATCACTGGTTCAGATTCCCTGTGCTTACTGATTCCCAGTCTGCATTTTAAATTATTTTCTACTCGAACTTTCTTCACCTTCTCCCCAAAGTAAACATGCATAAACATCTGTTGCATATGATATACCTTGAATAAACACTTATGGGCCATAAGGAGGAAATATATCCCTTCCGAGAGAGTTGAAAACAAAAGTCAGATATTACAACTTCTCATCCTAAGAGTTCTCTTAGCAATCCAATCTCAGTCTCTCTCATTCTGGAGAAAGAAAAATATCCTTCAATTATCATACAAAAAGAAATTCGCCCGTAGCTCTACATTTGAATCTCCTGAATCATGAAGGGGCTGCGAAAAACAAATGTACTTTTCATATAATATAATCCATTCTTTAAAATAAATTAATTTTAAGTATAACCACAATGTTTTCTTATGTATTTATATACTATGTGTAAAGCATTGACTATATATCAAGATTATTCAAATTCCATCAATAACTCTGTAAGGAAACTATTATTACTCCTACATTGTGGATGAGAAAATAAGGCCAGAAATGTTGGATACTTTACCCATTTATAAAGTTTAAAATACTAGCTTCAAAGTACTGAGCCCTGGATTTGGATTTAGGGTTCTTTGCACCAAACTATACTGTATCAATTATTGCATTAATGTTTTTCTTTTTTTCTCCAATTAAAATCTAAACTTACTGATGCAAGTAACAGGGATAGGAATATCCTCACGGATTTCATAGCTGTTTAGAGCCAGGAGGTCACTGCTGACCCATTTCCTCTGGGAGAGCTTCTGCTAGGAGATGGCGAATCCAGTGGTGGACACAGCACCCGCAGCTGCTGCTACGTTGTCTCAACTGTGTTGTTGTTCTTAGGCTTTCTCTCCTAAGCTCATGCTTTCCTTAGCCAGGAGGGGCAAGCGGAAAGGGCTGGGAATTTCTGAAGATATTGGCGTTGTTTTTTGTCGGCATGTTTCCTAGAAACATCCTGCAGCCGTATTCACTACACTGTCTCCTTCATGCCAGGGTGGCACAGGGAAAGCTATATGGTTCTCTAGCAAAGCTTCATTCAGGAGGTGAGGCAGACTGCTTCTCCATTCTAGGGCTCCTAGGTATGTCTGTGGCCTCTACTCCCGTCCCTTCTCCCATTGTCAGTAACCCAGTGAGGAGTATTTGTTCCTTTTCAGATACCCACAGTACTGTCTTATTCTAATGTTTTTCTGACTTCCATTTCTTTTCCTGCCTAAAGAATTTTTATTCCCTCAAGGTGAGGATGGGAGAGGAAGGCTGCTACTGTCACCATTCTTCACAAAATGAAAGTTTTGAGAATAAATTTTTACTTCTGATATTTTTGAGATTCGAAGTTCCTTTATCCTAACTTATTTCTCTGTCACACTTTTAAAAGCCATATTGAAATTAGTACAAACTCACTTTTTGGTTTTAAAATTTTTGCTTTAACAATTCTGAACCAAGGACAGAGTGTATCTATTAATTTCATTGTTGCCTGAATTGAGGGGTGGGTGGCAGTGCTAAGGGTAGAAACACAAGGAAGAAAGAAACATTAACATTAGCTAAGAAATCATCATATTATCAGGCTGTACTGTACTTGGTTGCTTCTGTGTTACTGGATGTAAAATATGATCTGGGAAGTGAGATTAAATTGGCTTGAAACGTAAGAGTCTCCCAATTCTTAGCCATACTTTCATCAGCCCTGGATGAAAGATCGAAAAATTTGGCATAGATCTCATAAAGGGAATTTATTGGTTCCACGGAGATTTTAGATTGAAGTTACTGAGGAATTAGGTAGCTCGGTGGCTTACGCCAGGCATCTCTTAGTAGGTAACTTTTGAGAAAAGAAAAAAAAATCAGGAGGAAAGAATTCAAAGGCATTTGTGAGCTCTGAGGAGATATAGCAGCTTAAATCCCAGAGAAAAGGTGAGAGGAGAATCATTTGGAAGAGGAGAAGAATATGATAAATCAGGCCAGAAAACAGTGCTAGGTCACCTAGCAAGTCCACTTTTCTGCTCCTGTAGATGGTGATGCACCTGCAATAGGACAGACATGAGATGGATGGCTCCAAAGGGGCTCCTGTGTCATGATCATGCCATTTCCCAATTCCCCTATGACTTTCAACCACATTCGTATCCACAGCCTCCTCCCACTTTCCTTCCTCTCATACTGCGGCTTCAGCTCTAACCAATCTCAATCTTACCTCCCCTTCCAGGGTGGGATTCACAAGAGCCCTTGGCGTCTGGAAGCATCAACCATACGCAGGCCTCGGATGATGAAGACAGTGCCCACCACAATGCCCACGAGGCCCACAGACAACCCCAGGGCACAGACCACAGTCTCTGTGAGCTCTGACACAGAGGGTGAAATCTCAGGCTCTGTGGAAGTGAAGTTGTTAAGGTCAGAATGCAGAGCATGCATGTGTGTGGGATGGGATGGGGTGGAGGGTTGGCTCCACAGAGACTCAAGGCCCCCCTGGCTTAGGGAGGAGAGTGAAACCTATCATTAACACCCATGAACCCATGAAGTGGCAGGCCTGCTCCCACTCTGTGGAGTGTACTTTCATTCTCAATAAATCTCTGCTTTTGTTGCTCTAGTCTTTCAAAAAAAGAGAGGGGGGCGGGAAGAATCCCATGAAGTGTGGAAAACAAGTTTTGGGATATAGAAGTAAAAGGCAGGAAGTTCTGAACTTGACAGACAGGAGAGCATCTAAAAGTGGTGGAACGCATGCTTACCCCAGTGTTTCAGAAGAGGCTCCTCCAGGCCCCAGTGCTCCACCTTGCAGTCATAAATCTCATCAGCAGAAGGGAGGAAGGTGAGGTAACT
>CAUYLG010047738.1:0-70839 GCA_963573385.1 Cacajao melanocephalus | reverse complement strand
GTTAAGCACAATTATTGGCATAAAAGAGGTTTTTAATACCCATTTTTAGACTGCATTCTAGCCTGGGCAATAGAATAAGAATCCCGTTCTCTCTCCCTCTTTCTCTTCCTCTTTCTTTCTCTCTTTCATTCTTTTTTTTTTCTTTCTTTCACTTTCTTCCTACTTTTCTCTTTTTCTTTCTTTCAAAAAAAAAAAAAAAAAGATAAACACACATGCTCTGTTCTCTAAGAGTTTTCCAGCCAATAAAAATTTACAGCTACTCTTTATTGTCCGCTATATTCTGTTATGAGCCATGGGCTTTAGTAAGGTCTCATGACATCGGGCACTGGCTTCCAGGGTAAGTAAGTGACTCACCTGGACCCCACAGCCAGTGAGCATCAGAGGTTATATTCCATCCTGCAAAGCTCTTTCTTCATTCCAGACCACACATGTAACCCAAGGAGGGATATTTACTCCGCCCTTTTAAGCTTGAGAAAACATTGTTTAGTGGTCTGGCATCATCTATATTTACTTGATTTGATTTGGGATAGAGTATAATCCTAGTCCTCGATGAAAGAATTTTAATGAGTTAATCTCATGGGGTCATGGTATTTATGGGATTATTTCCACCCTTAAAATGATTTGTGAAAAAAAAATATGTACTAATCTCTAATTTAGGATTAAGACAGATACACCCATGAGATATTGGTCTATAAAATCCATCATAATTTGAGAAATGCAACAAATAATCACTTCTAAAATGTCTTGTTGGTTCAGTTATTTTAGTCTAAAAGCCAGTTGGAGATCTGTTCTATATCCACGGCTTCAGCCCTCTTGTGAGAGGGAGCTGTTTTTCACTTGCTTGTAGTCTTGAAAAGAAGTAAAAACAGTGTCAGGGACGATCTCCTCAAAACCCTAGAGGGTCTGCCTTTAAGGATGTGTTTGTCCCCTCAGAAATAAGAAACCAGATGAGCTGAGTTTAGAGGTCAGACCAGAGGAAATGGCTGGAAATTAGAGGTGTCTTGGCTAACTCACCTAATGCCAAATAACAATATTTCTGTTGGGTGTCAGAATCAAGAATGGTGGGAAATTTCTATCTAGGGGATATAAAAGAAAAAACGAGATAATATATGCAAACAGCTGAGTACAATGCCTGAAATACAGTAATATCCTTCAGTAGATTCCTTCTCCAATTTGACCTCCTCTCCATCTCATGTTTGGCTTTCCTCTGGACCTGCCAGTACAAATCCTGAGAGTTTGATTGAACAATGGCACTGTATGGTCGGTGCCACCAGACTCTTTAACATGCCTTGTTCGCCACAATTTCATTGAATGCGAGCAGAATGACAACCAAACCAAGGCTAACAGACTTTGTCCTAGAATTCCCACACCACGTAGGAAGCATGAAATAACTTAGAGACCTGATGGTAGTTCCTGCAGCTATTAGTCATGGTGTGTTAGTACAGCAGTCTCAGAAAGTTATTTCCTAAATGCTTCCAAAGCCTTGGTTCTTCATGCAGATAGTTTTGGCCAACTGTAATGACGGCGAAAAACTAAAGAATTTCCAGAAGAACTAGAATGTATCCTTTAAGTTTAACTTTGTTTTGGATTGAATGTTCCTTAAAAATAAACCTTCACCTGATTCTTATTTTCATTTTAATTCCATGGGCTGGTGATTTCAGTGTCAGGATCGAGTTCTTAGAATCTGTTTATGTGGTGTGAATACAGAAACGGTCTAAGTTTTAGGATCATGATCAGAGTTTTGATATAAAGTCAAAACCTTGCTAAGCCACATGTTATTTTTTGAAGCATAGAAATTGGACTTTGCAAACAATCTAAATCCTTTTGTTTGAGAAATTTTAAGCATTGAGTTTCTTGCCATGAAGTTTTACACTGTATCTAGAAAGTTTCTTTGAAAAATTGCTCTGTAAACCTAAGGCTGACAAAGAAGTTGGCTAGTGAAAGGGAAAAATGATAATTATGTTTTGTGGCAAGGGGGAACAAAAGGAAGGGGAAAAGTAATTATTGTCCATTTAACATTTTATATTAAATTTCTAATGCACAATTTTCAAGACTGGCAAGAGTTTTGGTTTGTTTTAACCAAACATAGTTACAATATTAGATACATGTTCTAAATCCAGTATGTGAATATCACCTCTTTAAAAATTTTTAAAAATTTTAAACTGATAAATATATGTATTTATGGTGTACAACATGATGCTTCGGAATATGTATATATTGCGGAATGGCTAAATGACGCTAATTTACATATGTATTACCTTACATATCATTTTTTGTGGTGAGAGCACTTCAAATCTACTGTCCTGGAAATTTACAAGTGTACAATGTTATTAACTATAGTTACCATGTTATACAATAGATATCTTAAACTTAGTCCTCTTCTGTAACCGAAATTTTGTATCCTTTCACCAACATTTCCTCAACTCCTTATTCCCCTATTCCCAACCAGTAACCATCATCCTACTCTCTGCTTCTATAGTTCAATATTTTTTAGATTCCGTGTATTAGTGAGATCATGTGGTATCTCTCTTTGTTGTCCTGGCCAGTTTCACTTAACATAACATACTCTAGTTTCATCCATGTTGTTGCAACTGACAGGATTTCTTCTTTTTTAAGGCTGAATAGTATTCCATTGTGTATATATGCTACTTTAAAAAAAAATCCATTCATCTGTAGATAGACACTTCAGCTGATTCCAAATCGTGACTATTATGAATAATGCCACAGTGAAAATGGGAATGCAGATATCTCTTCCACAAACTGATTTCATTTCTTTGAATATATACCCAGAAGAGGGATTGCTGAATCATATGGTAGTTCTATTTTTAAGTCTTTCAGGAGCTTCCATACTGTTTTCCATAGTGGCTGTCCCGATTTGCAATCCAACCAAAGGTCCACAAGTGTTCCATTTTCTCCACAGCTTCACCAACATTTATTTCTTGTCTTTGTATTGATAACCATCCTAACAGATTTAAGGTGATCTCTCACTACGGTTTTGATTTGTATTTCCCTGTTGATTAATGATGTTGAGCATTTTCAAATATTTCTATTGGCCATTTGTATTTCTGTATGTCTTCTTCTGAGGACTGTCTCCGGATCCTTTACCCACTTTTAATGGGTTATCTGTTTTCTCGCTATTTTGTTTGAGTTTCTTATATATATTGGATATTAGCTCCTCACTAGATATATAGTTCACAAATATTTTCTCCTTGTTTATAGGCTGCCTTTTCATTTTATTGTTTCCCTTGTTATGCAGAAGGTTTTTAATTTGATGTAATTCCATCTTTTGTTTGTTTGTTCCCTTTTACTGCCTGTGCTTTGGGGGTCATATTTAAAAAATTATTGTCAAGGAGCTTTCCCCTTTGTTTTCTTCAAGATCAATGTCAAAGAGATTTTCCCTCTGTTTTCTTCTAGTTTGAGGTCTTAGGTTTGGATTTTTTAACCCATTTTGAGTTGATTTTTATGATGGTATAGGGGTCTAGTTTCTTTTTTTGGCATGTGGATATACAGTTTTCCTAACAGCACTTATTGAAAAGACTATCAATTTATTAAAGAAAAGTTTTGGTTTGTTTTATCCAAACACAGTTACAATGTTAGATATGTGTTGGAAACCAGCATGTGAATGTCACCTCAACAAATTTCAATAACAGAGGGGATGGGAACAGTAAGGGGATGAGGAAATAAACAGAATGTAGGATTTAACAATCAATGGGATATTAACACATTTATGCCTGAGGTTGCAATTGTTTGAATTTTTGCAATCAGACCTTGGCAATGACCTTGAGCAGGATATAAATAACTCCCACATGCTTAGCGTTCCAATAATGGAACACTAGGCATAAATAGGCTTAAGGGCACTTGAGGTCACAGATATAAGCTAAGAAAGGAATTAAATGAGGGCAATGCCTTGCTTTTGCTCATTTTCTTTTTCTTTTATTTTTTTACTTTTTTTAAATTTATAATTTTCAACACAGGAACATAGAGTTTTGCTCATTTTAAAAGTTTCAACTAATTCTCATGTCCTTCTAACATTCTGTGATTACAGGATGGTAAGTTTGCATGGTGGAAGATGAGATTGGGCACCAGAATAATGGATCCAGGGAGCTCAGTAGAGCTCCCAGTAACCTAATAGCACCAGGAGTATGTAAGGAGTAGAGAGAGTGCACGAAATAAAACCTGACCCACTTCATAACTTCAGCTACAGTCAATGTTGCCTGGCACTTCAGAGTTTTATTTCTCAAAACATGACTCCAGAACAGCTTGCACCCAAATTCCCTGTTGGTCTGTTAAAAATGCAAGCTCCCAGAAGGCACTCAAAACAGAACCCATTCTCAGAACCCATTCCCAGTGGAATCATAACAATGGGAATGGGTTCTGAGAAGATGCATTTCAAACAAATAGCCCAGGTAATTGTTAGGTAGTCTCATGATTGAACCTCTGCACCAAAGAGTGGAAAGTATAAGTTAGAAAAGAATTTACAAGCACCATACACAAAAATAGCCACTGCTCAGGCCTCTACATCTCATTTGTGGTGTCACTTCCCATGGGCAGCCTGATGACCCCAAATGCCATATTGTATGATTCTTTTTTTTGAGCCAGAGTGTCACTCTGTCACCCAGGCTGGATTGCAATGGCACAATCTCCGCTCACAGCAACCTCTGCCTCTTGGGTTCAAGCGTTTCTCCTGCCTCAGCCTCCCAAGTGGCTGGGATTACAGGCACCTGCCACCACACCCAGCTAATTTTTTGTATTTTTAGTAGAGATGAGGTTTTACCATGTTGGCCAGGCAGGTCTCGAACTCCTGACCTCAAGTGATCCATCCACCTTGGCCTCCCAAAGGGCAGGAATTACAATAGTACTTAACACACTCTATTGAATTGCTGGCTTTTCTTTCTTTCTCTCTAGCCCATGTAATCCACTGTCATTCATCTCCCTTGCTTAACATAGAGCTTAGTTCATAAAAGCTGCCCAATAAATGTTCTTCAAATTAATAAATGACTTCATGTCTTACTGTTCCAAAATATACTCCTTAACCTGCCTGAATACTTTCAGTTCACCTTGCCTATGATTTTATTTGGTATATCTGAGAATTTTAGTTTAAATAACGAAATCAGACAGTTATCCAATGGGGTCAATTAATTCCACCTTCACTTTTGCAAAGGTTGTAGAACAACTACCCATAGAGAATGAGGAAGCAGTGACAGAGGTAATTTTGAAACACGATTTTTAGAGTTAAATTGGTTCTGGGTGCAGGCAAACTATAAATAGGTAAGTGCTGTGTGGGGGACACCAGCACCGAGGATTTGGAGGGAAGGCCCCAGAGTTATGAAAGGGGATACAGCGGTCAGGGAAGAAAAGGAAGATGTAACCTACTTATCTGAAAGTTTTACCTGGAAATTAACCTGCACTCAGGGTCATGGTGGGAGAAAACACTTCTCCTCCTTTGAGGGCTGTGACCTCCTCATATCCTGAACGCAGAGCTCAGGCTGGTCCTAGTCCTACTACATGAATAAGTGAAATACGCTTTGAGGAACTGGTCTGAGAATTTGATCACCCCATGAAAAAATGCATGCAAAATCCCATAAAACATTTCAAAACTTTTGGAATCTAAGCAACTCAGAAATTGAGCAAAGCCAAGATTAGATTTGTCTTGCAAATCAACTTAGTGAAAGCAGATGTTAGTCATGAAGACAAAAGTCAGGACGCTAGAGACATAACAAGGGATATTTCATGAGAAGGAAACTAGATGTGGATTGAAAGGCAGAAGAAATGAAAAGAAAAGGCACATGGACATTTTTAAGCAATTGTAACTGAATGACCAAATTTCCCAAACCCCGGACATATGATAAATAATATAACATGAATAGGCTCACTCCAAATTGGTGGCATGCAACATGGCGAAACCCGTCTCTACTAAAAATACAAAAATCAGCTGGGCAAGGTGGTAGGTGCCTGTATCCCAACTATTCAGGAGGCTGAGACAGGAGAATTGCTTGAACCCAGGAGACAGAGGTTGCAGTGAGCCGAGATTGTACCACTGCATTTCACCCTGGGTGACAGAGCAAGATTCCATCTTAAAAAAAAAAAAAAAAATTGGTGGCATGAGTTATATATAGTGATGGTGACTCCAGTTTTGCCAAGATAAAAGCAACATTGAACAGGCAAGAAAATGTGGATGGGTTGGTGCAAGCCGATCATCAATTCTAAAATAAAATAACGTATTTATTAAACATGTGTCTGTGTGTGTGTGTGTGTGTTACAATTAGTCACATAAAAGATATTTAATAAACATTCTTGAATGGATAAATGACTGAACGAGCAGCTACTATGTGTCAGATGCTAGAAATAGCTAAAATGTTCTAAGAGACTATCGGGAATTAGTAATTCCCTTTAGAACAGGGGTCCCCAACCCTGGGGACATGAACCAGTACCTGTCCATGGTTTGTTAGAAACCGGGCCACACAGCGGAAGTGAGTGGCAGGTGGGCAAGTGAAGCTTCATCTGTATTTACAGCTGCTCCCATCACTCACATGACTACCTGAGCCCTGCCTCCTGTCATATCAGCAGTGGCATTAGATTCTCATAGGGACATGAACCCAGTTGTGAACTGCACATGCGAGGGATCTAGACTGTGTGTTCCTTATGAGAATCTAATGCCTGATGATCTGAGGTGGAACTGAGGCGGTGATGCTAGCACTCGGGAGCTGCTGCGAACACAAATTAACACTGGCAGAGAGGTTTGAATGCACAGAGACCATGATAAATCAATTGCTTGGAGACTCATAACAAAACCCTAAAAGTGGGTGGCAAGTGACAAGTAAGCTGTATCTGGTGGCAGGCTTGATAGTGGCAAGTGAGTTGATGTGCTTCAATCGTACAGCTGCATCTGGTATCCTTAAAGGTATGTTTGAGACAATCTCAAATCTCCATATGTTTTGGGTTGAAGTCAAGGCAGAGTATCCTGAGGTTGCCACAAAAGCACTGGAAAGCCTGCTTCCATTTCCAACATCCTATCTTTGTGAAGCAGGGTTTTCTGCTGTGACAGCAACCAAAAGGATACTACAGAATAGACTGGACATAAGTGACATACTTCAGGTGTCACTGTCTCCCATCACCCACAGATGGGACCATCTAGTTGCAGGAAAACAAGCTCAGGGATCCCGCTGACTCTATGTTACGGTGAGTTGCTTAATTATTTTATTACATATTACTATGCAATCATAATAGAAATAAAATGCACTCAATGTAATATGCTTGAATCATCCCAGAACCATCCCCCCCAACCCTGTGGAAAAATTGTCTTCCATGAAACTGGTCCCTGGTACCAAAGGAACTGGGAACCACTGCTTAGAATGTGCCACTTTGCTGATGAGTCAACCACCAAGGCTCAGCTTTAGTGTTTCCTCCCCTGTAAAGTCTACTATCACACCAATTAATTACTATTCCACTGAAGAGCTCATTACACCATTTTACACTGGTTAGATGTTTTACCTGCTCATCTTTATCACTAGGATAAGTGGAAAAAAGATTCTGGGTTTGTTCCATATTTGTTTTCCCCAAATCTGCTTGTATTAGGGAAAGGGAGAAAGGAAAGGTGTAAGAAAGAGAAGAGAGGATAGGAAGCAGGGAAAGGAGAGTAAAGTGAGGTAAATCATGTTCTTTTACCCCAAGGAAACTATATTGCATGGTAGGTTTGTTGTTAGATAACCGAGATCCTGATTCTACATTACATTAATGGACATTGTTTGATTACATGTATTGCTTTACAACTCTGGAAAGAAATGTATAAATTTAAAATGTTTCAGATCAATTCTTTATTTTTAAGACATTTCTTAAAGCACATTGAAACCACTCAGCACACTTTTAAATATGTGAAATGTATGATCTGAGTCATGATAAAAAAGAAATTTTATAGGTAACAGTATCAGTAAATACGTGGCTGCACTTTCAGCGATGACCAATTTTTGTTCTTTTCTGAGTTTACAACCTCAGTTATCAACAACTGACATTACTCAATAGTTGGCACATGGCGTCCAGTGCATGGACCTGAAAGTAGGCTTTAAAATTACAGTAATTACTGTGGGCATGATAATTTTATGTGTCAACTCGTGTTGTGTGCCACAGAGTGTCCAGATATTTGGTCAAAGAGTATTCTGGGTGTGGCTAAGGGGTTGTCTTCAATGAGATTAACATTTGCATTAGCAGACTGAGTGCTATGCTCTGAATGTTTGTGTCCTCCTCTTCCCAAAATTCATATATTGAAACTAACCCTTAATATGGTGGTATTAAGATGTGGGGCATTTGGGAGTTGATTGGGTCGTGAAGGTGGAGCCCTCATTAATGAGGTTATTAAGAAGATTACTGCCCTTAGAAAAGAGCACAAGAAGCTTATGTGCCCCTTCTGCTATCTAAGGACACAGCTAGAAGGCGCAAAAGAGCGAGTCCTCACCAGAAACTGAATTTGCTGTGCGTATGTGGAGATCTCTTGGTGCCTTGATCTTGGGCTTCCCAGCTTTTAGAAGGTGAGAAATACATTTCTATTGTCCATAAATTACCCAGTTGAAGGTATTCTGTTATAGCAGCTCAATTGACTAAGACACTGAGTAAAGCAGATTGACCTGAATAGGTTACAAATGGAAAGGAAAACTCTTTCTGCCTGACTGCGTGATCTGAGACATCAGTCTTTTTTTGTCTTCTGACTCAAACTAAAACATCAGCCCTTTGGAGGTCTCAAGCCTACTGGCTCTCAGACTGCAACTCACATTGTTTCTCCTTTGTCTCTAGCTTGCTGAGTGCAGATTTTGAGACTTCTCCACCTCTAAAATTATGTGAGTTAATTCCCTATAATAAATCTCTGCAGACATAGATAGATAAATGATATATAGATCAATCCTGGGATCTATTAGTCTACTATCTCTAGAGAGAAAGAGAGAGACCTACATATACGCACAGACACATACACACACACACACATACACACACACGTGACCTTTGTACAATGCAGGGGTTAGGGGTGCCGACTGCTCTTGCAGCCAAAAATTCACATAAACTTTTGGCTCCCCACAAACTTAACTACTAGTAGCCTACTATTAACCAGAAGCCTTGCCAGTAACATAAACAGTCAATTAATACATATTTTGTGTGTTATATGTATTATACAGTGTATTATTACAATAAAATAAGACATAGAAAAGAAATGTTATAAAGAAAAGGAAGAGAAAATACATTTACTATTCATTAAGTGGAAATGAATCATTGCAGAGACCTTCATCCTTGTTGTCTTCACATTGAGTAGGCTGAGAAGGAGAAAAAAGAGGGATTGACCTTGCTGTCTCAGGGGTAGCAGAGGCAGAAGAGGTAGAGGAGGTGGAAGGGGAGGTAGCAGAGACAGATACAATTGATGTAACTCTACAAAAAAATTGTAATTTCAGTCTGACTTTTTTGCTTTTGCATTTCCCTAAAAATGTTTCTATATAGCACCAATCCTTCCACCATTTACTTTAGTTTCAGTGACCATATCACAGAAGGTTCCATGGCATAAAGCAATCTTGAATACTCAGAACCCTTCTGCCAGATTGTCTAATGTTAATTTATTTTCTGGCACTGTTTCTTCTATTACTTCTTCATCATAATCTGGCACGGGTTTGGAAGCACTCATCTCCATCGAGTCATCTGTTAGTTCCTCTAGTGTGTCTATTATTTTTTGAATTTCTCCAACATCCCTATCTTGACTTTCTTCACACATTCCCCTCCTACTTTTTGTTTTTTGCCATACTCATAATCTCTTTTATGATTTTCTTAATTGGCTCTGTCGTAAATCTTATGAAGTCATACACAATTTGTTTGGACGAGGTTTTCTTCGGCAGGAATGTATCGTTTTTGGCTTGATAGCTTTCACAGCTTTTTCTGTAACAATGATAGCATATTCAATGATGTAGTCCTTCTATACTTTCATGATGTTCTCTTTATCAAGTGTACTAGTCTGTTTTCATGCTGCTGATAAAGACATACCCAAGACTGGGAAATTTACAAAAGAAAAAAGCTTAATAGACTTACAGTTCCATGTGGCTGGGGAAGCCTCAAAATCATGGTGGAAGGCAACAAAGAGCAAGTCACGTCTTACATGGATGACAGCAGACAAAGAGAGAGAGCTTGTGCAGGGAAACTTTCATTTTTAAAACCATCAGATCTTGTGAGACTGATTCACTATCATGAGAACAACATGGGAAAGACCCACCCCCATTATTCAATTACCTCCCACTGAGTCCCAACACATGGGAATTCAAGGTGAGATTTTGGTGAGGACACTGCCAAATCATACCATCAGGGTTCTCTCATGTAGTGTTGATAATCCTTTCCAGGGTACTGTGTTTAATGAGCCTTAGGTCTCTGATATAGAGAGTAAATTAAAGATGTGTGTTTGGGGACAAGTAGACCACTTTAGCACCTTCAGTGTTTAATTCATAGAGTTCTGGGTGGCCAGGGGCATCATTCAATATCAAAAGAATCTTAAATGGCAATCTTTTACCGTCAAGGTACTTTCTGACTTGAGGGACAAAGCATAAAATGGAGTCAATCCAGAAAAAGGGTTCTCATTGTACAGGCCTTCCTGTAAGACCAATAGATTGGCAGGTGATGTTTATCTTTTCCTTTCAAGGCTCCAGGGTTAGCTGCTTTATAGATAAGGGCAGTCCTTCTCATAAACCTAACTGCATTTGCCCAAAACAACAGAGGTAGCCCATCTCTTCCTGCCTTCAATCCTGGTGTTCACTTCTTTTTCTTACTAATAAATGTCCTCCATGGAAATTATTTTCAGAATAGGGCACCTTTATTTGCATTAAAAAACTATTTAGTACACCTACTATGTACCCCCAAAATTAAAAAAAATTAAAATCTATTTAGGCAGATATTCTTCCTTCTCAGTGCTTTTCTTAATGCTGCCCGGGAACTCATCTGCTGCCTCTTGGACGGCAAAGGCTGATTCTCCTGTTATCTTCTCATTTTTAAAACTAAACATCTTTCTAAAACTATGACACCATCTTTTGCTGGCATTAAATTCTCCAGCTTTAGTTTCTTTATCTTCCTTTTGCTTTGCTTTGTTATATGACTTCACTTTTTTTCAAATAATAATAGTCTTTATGTATCCTTTCTTTTTTTTTTTTTTCCTTTTTTTTGAGAGAGTCTTCCTCTGTCGCCAGGCTAGAGTGCAGTGGTGTGATCTTGGCTCACTGCCACCTCCACCTCTCAGGTTCAAGCAATTCTCCTGCCTTAGCCTCCCAAGTAGCTGGGACTACAGGTGTACACTGTCACGCCTGGCTAATTTTTTGTATTTTAGTAAAGATGAGATTTTGCTGTGTTGGCCAGGATGGTCTTGATCTCCTGACCTTGTGTTCTACCCACCTTGGCCTCCCAAAGTGCTGGTATTACAGGTGTGAGCCACTGGGCCTGGCCAGGTATGCCTTTCTTATAGCAATTCTGCACCCACATAAAAGCTCCATTTTCAATATGAGATTAAAAAGGTATTTTGTAAAAAGCATAAGCTTTTTATACCTGCTGGTGTGGCTGCAGTGATAGCCTCATGAATTTTCTTTCTTATTAAACAATGGTCCTTATACTAGATTCATTTATCTTGAAACAGCAGGCAATCACAGCTGCAGATCTCAATCTACGGTAAATATCAAGCAATTCAACTTTTTCTTGTCATGATTGTTCTCTACTTCTTGGGAGTACTTTCAGCAACACTAATGACACTTTGTATAGATCCCGTGGTGTTATTCAAGGTTTACAATATTTCCCTAAATACAATGAAAAATATGTAAGAACCATGAGAGGTCACTTTTTACTGTTTATGCAATTTACTGGAGACACAAAGTGCTTCTACAGAGATAATTGGTAACATGAAATTTTAAGGAGATACTTGCAACACCTGAGCATACCAAAATAGCAACAAGAGGTGGCTATGAAATTTTTTCAGTAGTACAGTATATACTACAGTTAATTTTATGCAGTAATGATTTAATACTTTGTTTGATCACATTTCTCTTGACTGAATGGCGCCATGTACAGTCTCTATTTGTGTTTGAAAGTTTTAGTAAATTTTAACTTTTTATAATAGATTTTTATTTTATCATAACAGATGATAAAATAGAGTAGTGTCTACCTAGCTTTTTAAAAATTTTTTAAAATATTTTCAGGACTTGTGGTTCAACTGCAAGTTTTTAAAAATTGTCACAAATCTCCAAAACAGGTTTCCATATTTGTGTGTGTGTGTGTGTGTATAATTGAACTTGCAATTCAAGGATTGACTTGAACCCTAACTATTCCAATAGATAAATCAGTATAAATATGTAGTTTTTTTTTTTTTTAACATGAGAAGATGTGGGAAGTTGGTTTTGGACAAATCTGAAGCTTTTTCTAACTAACTCTATAATATTGATTTGTTTCCTTGATACTTGTATATCACATAAAAATAAAAGATAATAGACGGTACATTAAACTGGGAGCCCAGAAACTTTGGTTCTAGGATTAAATTTTTATTAAAAATTATATATGAGACATTCAACAAATCACTGAACCTTCTGGGCTTTAGTTCCCTCACTTTGAAAGTGAAAGGATGAAATACTTAGTTTCAGCATACTAAAGACATCTTGATCACTAAACTGCTTTCTGGAAATAAGCCAAAAGCAACAAGGAAATTTAGCAATACACACTCCCATTTGTAATTATTAGAAAATCTCATTAACTTCAACCATAATATATACGTAGAAGGGCTGGCAAGTATAGTGAAATTGGACCAGAGAGAGGGAAGACACTGAAAGAAGATGGTTTCTGGAGCTCAAAGGATGACAGTGCCGAGTTCTTTGATGTAGGTGATACATATCAAGGTAAGATGATAGAACAAGATGGATGGCCTCAGGGAGCTCCTGAAACCCCACAAGATATACCTCCATTCCAGGGGATGTGATGACAAACAAAAACACGTGCAGACAAGCTAACTCTCCAAGAAACTATCTGTTTGGAAGACCAGATGAGAAACTGAATGAGAAGCAGCTTGAGGCTGTCAATCTTTATCCTCCATTGAATGTAAACTCCATGGAGGCAGAGACTTTGTTTCTGATGTATCTATTGCTATATTCTCCAAACCTAGAGCAGTACCTGGCACAAAGTAGGTGCACAATAAATGTTTATATGATGGATGGATGAGTAAAGAGAGTTTACAGCTAAACCACACAATTGACATGCTTGTATGTGTGTTTGCTGTGAACTAAAATGTCTTTCTACTATCACAGGGCACTTCTCTGCCCCTTCTCATACATTATGATGTCACCACCATAGAAAAATCCCCTCATTATCAAAAAGGAATTAACATAGGATTTATGTAAAAATAGCCCTATTTACATAAAGAAGAAAAGCAACAGAATAAATAAAAATCATAAAAAGGACAACCACCAAAATTTTTTTATTGCCCTAGAGCAGATAAAACTTGTGACCAAAGTTATCTGTGAGTTTATAAAACTTAATGAATATGGTGATCTTTCTGAATTAAGACTCCACAGCTGAGATATAAAATCTGAAGTTAAAAAAAGGTAATAAAATTTTTAAAGGAAATTATTTGGCAGATCTTGAGATAGAAGTAAAAGAGCAAAATAAAAGCATCAAAGAAACAAAGGCTTTTGGCCAGGCGCAGCAGCTCACGCCTGTAATCTCAGCACTTTGGGAGGCCGAGGTGGGTGGATCACCTGAGGTCAGAAGCTCGAGATCAGCCTGGCCAACATGGTGAAACCCTGTCTCTACTAAAAATATAAAAATTAGCTGGACATGGCAGCAGACACCTGTAATCCCAGCTATTTTGGAGACTGAGGCAGGAGAATTGCTCGAACCCAGGAGGCAGAGGTTGCAGTGAGCCAATATTCCGCCATTGCACTCCAGCCTGGCTGGTGTGAAACTCCATCTCAAAAAAAAAAAAAAATAGAAAGAAAGGAAGATAGAAAAGCTTTCATGTAAATGGAAATATTGCCTTTGTTGAAAATGTAAGTCAAGACATTCACGACATCTTGAGGAAATGGAGCAAAATGAAATAGAAAGAATAAAGATTAGAGTAGGAAAAAATTGGAGATCTAGAACACAGAGGAAATTGAACAGGTATAACACATTGGGTTTTTATTATAAATTATATGTGAAACATTCAACATTCTTGTTTTTAAAGACAAGAACAGAACAAATGTAGAACAAAAATATTCACAGTTATATCAAAAAAACCTCCTGAAGTAAAAGATTTGAATCTGTAGAATTAAAGGACACACAATATTCCAGCAGACACATTCATTAATATCTATGCATAATCTAATAAAGTTAAGGAACTGCAAAGAAAAATAAAGAACCCAAGAGTACCTAAAAAAGGTGAGAGAATAAATATCTGAAAAGCAAGAGAATTAAGCTAGCTTCAAATTTCTCCACATTCAGCCCTAGGAATAATGAAATCATCAAGTTTTCAGGGAAATAAAGTGTGGCCCCTAAATTACATACCCAGACACACCAGGCTTGTTTATTCTGTTCTTATATCCAATAACTTTTTCATATGTGCAAAATGTAGGGGAAAAAACCTACAAGAGCTTTAAAAAAGCTGTTAGCCAACTAGGTCAACCAAGATATAAATGATGAGTTATGAGCATTAAGTTATTTTTAATTTAAAACTAAGATTAAAATGACTTCAGGAAATTAAGGTTTATAGAACAGAATAGAAATGTAATAAGTTATCACTTTATAAAAATAATATAACTAACAAAAATCAGGAGCAAGAGGAAAATGAAAATCAAAGGTAGTCTAAGTACCGATCTTCTCGTTTTTTTAAATATATTACTTAAGGCTGATCTAAGATTAAGCACAAAACCAACCAAAATGAGTGTAGCAGAAAAGAAAAGCAAGAAGATGGAAATAACTGGACATGTTCTAAAAGCATCATTCAGAGTGGGAAATTAATAGATACTGTTTAAAGAAAGAGAGACCTTACAATATTACAGACAGTTGTATCTTACAAAGTAACAAAGAAATTACTAGAGGAACTCAAGTGGATTGTAAGCCTTTCATAGTATGAAAAACTGACCTTAGAAATCACAGACTAATGGTAAAATATTAAAAACAAAGTGTAATGAACTTATCCTTTTGGGAATGCTGGCTTACAACACATAAACCCCTCCTGGTAAGAAAAATCAGCAAAGCAGGGTAAAAAACTTTTTTTATCTCACAGTAGTAAAGAATTAGAGGAGAAAAAGGTAAGTCAGAAAAGTAAATCCTAAGAAGGTGATTCTGGAGGAGGTAATTAAAGGAATAGTTGAGCAGAGGTTTGGCAGTGCTATAGGGCTAGATAGTTGGGAAAAAAAAAAATTTATCAAGAAGGGATCTCTGATAAATCCCCTACATTGAGTTGGGATCCCAAAGGGCTCCATCTAGTAGAAAGGGGTAGCTGGGAAAAAACCTGGGACTGAAGTTCAGTTTTCAATCATCTTAGTTTCTCTAATTGGATTACAGTAACATAAGATTGCTAGTGCCTCTAAACAACTGCCATGAGCAAATGGAAATCCTCCCAGGAACTATAATTTTAGGCTTCAAATGATTTCAACAGTTTTTGTATACATCTTGCACACAGTAAAAAGTAACCAGACCAATGAGAAGAGAAGATGATGTAATAAAAAATTAAGAGAAACATCAGAACAGAAATGAATGCACAGGAGATTCAGAATATGAGTTATCAGACATTTTATAATTTTTAATAGAGAAAATTTTTTTAAAACTCAAAATGGATTCTTTGAAAACACTAATAAAATTGATAAACCTCTGGTAAGGTTGATCAAGGAAAAAAAGAATCAGAAATTAAAAAAAGCTGTCTATTATCACAGAGTCTATGGACATTTTAAAATTATGTTATTTAAAGATATTAACTTTATATCTCTAAATTTGAAATTTTAACAAAATGGACAAATTCCTATAAAAATAGAATTTACCAAAACTGACACATGAAGAAATAGAAAATATGAATCATTCTGTAACCTTTAAAGGAATTAAAAACCATTACAAAGGCCATCGTGATTTCCCCAGTTATTTCACTCCCTTTTCTCGTGTAAAACTTACTTCAAAATCTTTGAGAAAGCATTCCTTATTTCACCAATAGGAATCTTTTGGGTTTTGTTTTTTTTTTAATTATGAGGACATATGTCCCTTCATCTTATTTAACTCAGTGTTATAAAACTCTTCTGTGATTTACTTTTGAGGATTATATATATTAATTTCTCATCTGTATTTCATACCCTAGGAGTTCAGACCATATAGCATTATAGTGAAGGGAGAATGGGAGAAAAGAGGGAGACAGGGAAGGAGAGTGAAAAGAGAGCTATCTTGATTTGGATTGTTACAGTTCTGTATCTGCACCCTCAGCAGTTTATTTATAATGGAGAGAAAAATAAGTAAAAATACATGTGACTTGATTTTCAGTTTTAAAATGTGTTGAGAAAAACAACCAAATCAACCTAGTTCTTCATGCTTACTTTATGGATATAAAAATTTTCTGTACAGTGTGGTAGAAATGAGTGTGAGCTATTCTGGGAAACTGTTCTTAAGACTACCTGGTGACCTATCAGTTAATCAAAGCATTTGACATTTTTTCCTAAAGAAAAGAGGGTGAAATAATAACTTGGCCTTTCTTAAAAAAATATACCCATGGATTCTGCAACCTTGCCAGTTGTCTATTACATAGTTCGTTGAGACTGCCCAACACTGTCTGGAATTTCCAAGCCTCAGCACTATAAAAATAATTCACTAGAACTGTCTCAAAACAATTTATATTGTATAATTACTTAACACTGCACTTTGGAGTACAGTATGGGATGTATGTGCTAGGAATTATGATAGGTTCAGTGAGAGTTCTGCACAAAGCCTCTTTTGTCATAACTACCAGGCTCTTGATGTTTAAGAAATTGTGTTGATAGGCTCTAGAAACTTAGGACCTACAGTTACTGGACCATATTTATTGCAGTGCAGAAGGAAGTTGATGGTGGCTGATACAACATTGGTAAAAATAAGGTCACTGATGTTCCAGTCTGAACATTCAAGAGTCCTTAGGGAAAACAAAGAAATTACTCTCACAAAGAACTTTCAATTGCCTGCTCTCTGATACTAAAACAGAATTAAAAAATGAACCGAGTTCATTTTTTGCCTTGTCTCAGCTAAAAGACCACAGAAAACTGATCCTTCACTTAATTTCAAGCAAAAGTTGTATTGCTTTTGGTGAAATCCATTTTTTACCTCAAGTATTGAACTCAAGGTTATTACATCAAAATATATTTTCTTTAAAAATCTGAAGTTTTGGCTCGAATTTTAAAGTAAATTCTAGTTGAATGATTATATGGGATGAAATATTTGAGTATACTTTTCTCTCTCTTGATGAATTAAGAGTAATACAAGCATCTTTTAAAAATCAGGCAGGGAAATAAATGCTAATTAAATTATTTTACCAGTGGTTTTTCATTTTACGAAACAAACTTTTCTAAATTGGATAGACTTCACTGAAGAGTGTTTTTGATGATGCTGAATGAAATTGAGTATGACCTCCCAGATACAGATGCATTTGGACTTCTCATCCACTTAATCTTTTTCATTCAAACTGGAAAATCATGTGGTTTCATTTTTACTGTTTTTCTAATTGAGAGCATTGTCAGGAGAAAATGTGTATGTGGCTTTATTTTTATTTTAATCCACAAGCTTGTCAGTAGGAAATGCATTCTGAATACAGCACACATGGAGTAAATGTTCCTTTTTGGTCATGACATTTTTCCATTATGATGGAGGTTTCCCAGGGTATATCCCATGTTTTAATGCATTTTACATATAAAATCACAACATCGTAAGACTTTAGACCTCTCTGTAAAAGCTGAGGTATAATGGGAACTAGGATGCTTTGACTGGATGCCTCCATTACTAAAACAAGCAGGAAATCTCTGGGGTTTCCTTCCATAGATTTGAATATCCCTTTATGACCTGCACAAACCCTAGTTCTTATAAACCCATTCACCCTCTTGCACCAGGGCAAGGGGAGATGAAAGCTGGCCTGTTGGTGACATACACAGCATTATGCTTAGAAGAGCAGGGGTTTCTTCCGTGCTACCCTCCTACTCTTGGGATGAAATCATAATCCAGTTTGTGACCCTACAGTCATACATTTGAAGGAACTACACATGTAGGAGACAGCGTGACCCTAGGCTCTGACTAGGTATTTTTGTTTATATTTTGATAAAGAAGTTTGTGAAAAAACTTATTTTAATTGACTAATATTTTGAGGCATGGTAAAAATATTGTGTATTATCTATGAATTATTATTTAATATTTAGAAAAAATCATGAGGCTTTAACTTGAAGAAATAAATATATTTTCAGGGCAGATCTATGTTGTTTCTTATTTATTTGCACTTTGGTACCATAGAACACCATTAAGATGTCTTGTTTCAGATTTTAAAAGTAGGTATTATCCCTGTGATCCCTTCGTGTGCAAACTAGCTTAGCACCCTGCCCCTATAAGAACAACCACAGAGCCCGTGGATCTATCCCATGCTCCTTTGCATGAACCAGCCTGGCACTCTGCCCACAGGGAAGCAGTGCCAGAACCAGCAAACTAGCCACGCAAACTCTAGCAGCCTAGGTCACAGAGGCACTTATAAGCATCACTGACACTGACTACAGAAATTTCAGAGAGACTACACTACTGTCCCCACCCAGAATGAAAGCCAATGCACTCTACCCAACTGACTCCCTAGGACACATCTTCAGGTGAAAGTGTTTCCCTCTGGAAGCTACCGTATAAAATTGGAAGAGGCAGCTCTTCCACCAGACGCACAGGTATCAACAGAGGGATACAAGAAACATGACACTGCCAAATAAGCACAGTGATTCTCCAATAACTTAACACAAAGAAATAGAAATTTATGAATCTTCAGGATACTTAGAAAGATACAAGAGAGCACAGATAGACATTTCATATACATTGGGAAAATAATTTATGATCTGTATGAGAAGTTGAACCAAGAGATAGATATCAATAAAAAGAACCAAACTTCCACTTGAGCAGCCTGAGATGTCATGGGTGGGGGTATTTTCTCCCTCAGCTGCTTCTACCACAGCCTTTCTAAGGGTTTTCCTCACGAGGCCAAGAGGGTCTTTGAGGAAAACTGTATCTGGACGTGCCTTGAGGGAAGGTGTCAAATGCAGAAGCATGGAAAAGAGTTACCATTTGGATATGAAACCATTTTTCTAGCTCACCTTAGAGAAGACTGTTGACACACTAGTTGAAATTGTTCCAACAGCCTACCTTGCAAGACACTTCAGATTCAAAGAATTTTTTTTGTAAAAACAACAAGAGAGGTGTCACAATTTTCCATTTAGATCATCAAATTCAAGTTCTTACCATGGGAAATTCATAGGAGACTGAAGTGGTTCTCCTTGCATGTGGCTCCTTCAGTCCTATCACCAACGTACACCTCAGGTTGTTTGAGCTGGCCAAGGACTACACGGATTGAACAGGAAGAGATAGAGTTGGCAAAGGCATAATCTCTCCTGCTGGCAATGCATGCAAGAAGAAAGGACTCATTCCTGCCCATCACTGGGTCATCATGGCAGAATTTGCCACCAAGAATTCCAAATCAGTGAAAGTTGATACATGGAAAAGTCTTCAGAAGGCATGGAGACTGTTAAGGTGCCAAGACACCATCAGTAGAAACTGGAAGCTAGTAACTGTGATCACCTGCAGAACTCACCTACACTAGAAAGGCCTGGACAGAAGAGGAATTCTATGAGCTGAACAAAGACAAGATTCTAGTCAAAAGAAATCCTTAGAGCCAAAAACAAAAGGTGTGCCAAAGGTCAAGCTGCTGTGTGGGGCAGATTTACTGGAGTCTTTTGGTGTTTCCAATTTGTGGAAAAGTGAAGACATCATCCAAATCATGGCCCATGACATTATGGACTCATAGGTATTACTCAAGCTGGAAATGCTGCTCAGAAATTTATCTATGAATCTGATGTGCTATGGAAACACTAGAGCAACATTCATGTGGTAAATGAATGGATCACTAATGATATCTCATCCACAAAAATCCAGAGAGCCCTCAGAAGGGGCCAGAGCACTCGCTACTTGGTATTAGATCTTCTCTAAGAATACATTGAAAAGCATAATTTGTACAGCTCCAAGAATGAAGACAGGAATGTTGGGGTCATTCTGGCCCCTTTACAGAGAAACACTGCAGAAGCTAAGGCATAGAAATTCTACAGCATGATGTTTTGCACTTCCCTTTGGGGGATTTGAAACAATCTGGATATTAGAAACTGGAAAAAGAAATTGTGATCCTGTTGCATAAAGTAAAGCTTAAAAGTTTAGTAAAAATCAGTGGTAAGTTAAAATTGGGGGGCTCTTTTCTTTTTATCAGAAGTTGCTAAAATGAATGTTTTTCATATTGCCTTTTTTTAAAAAAAATGTACAAATCTCTTTATCTTTAAAACAAGAACAACAGATTAGCAGCATACTAAAACCACAAGAATTTTCAGTGAAACTAGCTACAAATAAGAAGTCAAAAAGTACAGCCTAGCTCTACCACATAAAAGAAGCAAAGTGTGAAAAGCAAATGTTCATTTAAAATCTAACTTAGGTTTTGAAGAAAATTGACATTTTGTGCATACCTGTTGCAGGTTCTGCAGCCAGGGTAGATGAAGGAATTCTTACAGTGGTGATCTTATAAAATACATCATTGATAAATCATCTCCAGTTACACAAAATAAAGGTTGTGCATACACATGGCAGAAACATTGTACCAATAGTTTTTTCTCTGTGGCACACATCACAATTGCCAACTAAAATTTGACAAGAACTGCCTGACTGAAGCTCCATCTTTAGAAGTAGGGAGTGATGTCCAAGCCCACATATGTTTAGAAAGGTATGCAGGTGTTTCTGATGCCCACCAGAGGCAGAGAGCTCCTGCCTTATACTTTATATATATTCACTTTGCCTTGTGGATCATGCTCTAGCCTTGGTCATCCACCCTCTCTTTATCTTCAGGCACAACTTCAGAGATGACATCATGCTACCTTGAATTGAGAGAACCACAGCGAATGAGGAGTCTATTCAAGGATTTTATGTCTGAATGCTCTTAGCCTTTATTGATAGCTTAATCAGAAGACCTGAGTGGGGTGCAATGGTGCGTGCTCTGTAGTCCCATCTACTTGAGAGGCTGGAGCAGAAGGATCGCTTGAGCCCAGAAGTTTGAGACCAGCCTGTGCAAAATAGTGAGAACTTATTTTTTAAAACCCTGAAGTTTCTGAAGAGCCCTGCTGTTTTTGTTCTACTCCACTGTGAATCTGTCATTTATAAATTTAAGCAGAAAAAAGATCTGTTTTCTCATACCTTTTTCTTCTTGTCCTTTTGTATGAAGTTTAAACAAAGTTGTATTCTCAAATAATTAGTCATAGATTCATGTTTAAGACACATGCTTGTTAAATGGTTTTCTACTGATTAAAATTCTGTGAAGTTTTACCAATTGCTAAAGCAGAAAGACCAGAAATAGCTTTCGTAGAATAGTGTTAGGATTTGTGAAAATTGTCCCATGATAGAAACAGGAATAAAGTTAAATTTCTAGTGAAAATAGAACAATTTGCCTTTTTGCAATTTCTGTTTCTTACCTACACAACCCCAGATAAAGTATTTGTAACTACGAAAGAAAAAAATACTTAGATATGTGCAATTTTATAGTCAGATCTGAATCTACAGTTTAAAAAAGAAACATGTTAAAGTTAAGCAAATATATGTGCTACAGCTCCCACCTTACTCTTACTAAAGCCATCAGGCCAATTCTCAAAAGTAGGAAGGGTGCAAAGCCTGACACCTACCAAGTTTCAGGATCTATCTGCCAAGAATGGTTGGAATCTCAAATCTTACAGATGAGAGTCATTTTTCTCCTCCTTAGCTTCTTGGAGTTTAGAGTTGAAGCAGCCCTGAAAAGTATTGATTGAGCAAGAAGAAGATATAAGAATTGAATTTTGATTTCTTCTAGGAAACTATACCTAATTTATCTGAAGTATGTGTTGAACTGCAGAAAGATTCCAATGCTGGAAACTTCTCTCATACTATCATGCCTTAGAAGTGCTTATTCCCTGGCTGCCCAACTGTGACTCTACCGACCTCAGGACCTCACTGGACAAGACATATGGTGACCCTAGAAGCAGACCTGATAATGGTGAAATTATTCTACTGTTATACTATTTATGGAACAACAACTTTTTGAAGAGAACAAGCTGCTTGGCTTATTCTTCCAATGCCGAGGATGCTGCTAATGCTACCATGTAATAGCACACCTTTGGGTGTCCTCAAGGATAGAACTTCCCCTTTGAATAACAGAAATTAGAACAATGAACTTCACAGGGGAATAAATATTAATGTATGATGTGAAGAAAATATGCCATTGTTTATTCCCTACCACATCATTTCCATAATTGGCTGTCATACTGTGAATTTAGGGGAAATATGTAATGCTGGTGTTTTGTTTTGCTTGTTTGTTTGATGCTGGGGATTTTATATGTTGTACACTTTACCCCTTACACTATGTAATCTGAATGCAACAAACAAACCTGCAATAAAAGTCCTTTATTGGCATCTTCATTCAGATGAATGGAGAGCCTTTGTGGTAGTGTCAAAAAAAATTAAAAAAGGAAAAGTAAAAGAACCAAACAGATATCTTGGAGCTGAAAATTTTAACTAAAAAAATTAAGAAATGCAATTCAGAGCTTCAACAGCAGACTAAATTATGCAGAAGACAAAAATCTGTGCACTTAAAGACAGATCTTTTCAAATAACCTAGTCAGAGAACAAAAAGAAAAAAGGATAAAAAGAGCAACCAAAGCCAATTGGACTTCTGGGACACCAACTAAGCAAATAAGTATCTGCATTATGGGATTTCCATAGGGACAAAAGTTGAAGAGAGACACAGAAAAGTTACTTAATAATAGTTGAAAACTTCTCAAGTCTTTGAAGAGACGTATACATCCAGATCCATGAATCACAAAGGATTCCAGAGAGATTCAACCCAAAGAGGTTCTCTCCAAAGCACATTATAATCAAGCCATCAAAAGTTAAAGACAGAATTCCAAAAGCAGCAAGAGAAGAGAATCAAGTTACATATAAGGGAATCTCCAATAGACTATCAGCAGGTTTCTCAATAAAACCATGCAGGCCAGGAGAGAACCAGATAATAGATTCAAAGTGCTTAAGGGGGAGAAAACTGTCTACCTGGAATACTATACCCAGCAAATTTATACTTCAGAAATGAAGGAGAAATAGTGTTTCTAGGCAGGAGAAAGCTGAGGGAATCCATCACTGCTAGACCAACCATACAAGAAATGCTAGAGAGAGTGCTTCAGCTGAAAGCAATAGGAAAATAATTACTAACATGAAAAAAAATGAAAGTATAATTTTATTGGTAGGAGTAAATTTATTATCAAATTTAGAATACTCCATTACTGTAATGGTGGTATATAAACTTTCAATTGTCTAGTTTGAAGATTAAAAGTCAAAATGGTCAATGATTACTATAGCTACAGCAAGTTGTTAAAACGTGTACACAATATGAAAAGATATAAGGTAATCAACAAAGTTCTAAATTTTATGGGAAGGAGGCCAGGCACAGTGGCTCATGCCTGTAATCCCAGCACTTTGGGAGGCCAAGGTAGGTGGATTACCTGAGGTAAGGAGTTTGAGACCAGCCTGGCTAAAATGATGAAACCCCATCTCTACTAAAATTACAAAAATTAGCTGGTTGTGGTGGTGTGTGCCTGCAGTCGTAGCTACTCAGGAGGCTGAGGCAGGAAAATTGCTTGACTCTGGGAGGCGGAGGCTGCAGTGATCCAAGATTGCACCATTGCACAAAAAAGTGAGACTCTGTCTCAAAAAAAAAGTAAAAATAAAAAATAAATTTTGAGGGGAGAAGGTAAGTCTAGAATATTTATATGAAGCCAAAGTTAAGTTATTATCAACTTAAATTATCTATTATAACTACACAATTTTTAAACTTTAAGCCCCATGGCAGCCACAAAAAAAAATTTTACAGTAGATACACAAGTGAAAAAGGTTTTTTAAAAAAATCAAAGCTTATCACTGCAAAAAAGTCGCCAAACCATAGAGGCAAACTATAAGAGAGGGAAACAGAAACAAAGGAAATACAAAACAACCAGAAAATGATTTAACAAAATGAGAAGAGTAAATTCTTACCTATCAATAATAACCTTAAATGTAAATGAATTAAATTTTTCATAGAGTGGCTGAGTGGGTAGAAAATGAAACCCAACTATCTGCTACCTACAAGAGATTTACTCTACCTGTAAGGACACACATAGACCAAAAGTGAAGGGATGAAAAATGATATTCAATGCAAATGGAAACCAAAAAACACTACAAGAGTAGCTATACTTAGATAACAGATAAGTCAAAAATTGAAAGAGGAGACAAAGAAGGTAATTCTATAATAAGGGGATCAATTCAGTAACAGATTTTAACAATTCTAAATAGATATGCACCCAACACTGGGGCATTCAACTCTATAAAGCAAATATTATAACATCTAAAGAATGATATAGACTGCAATACTATTATAGTAGGAAACTTCAACACCCTACCTTCAGCAATGGATAGATCATCCAGACAGAAAATCATCAACAGCAACAACAACAACAACAACAACAAAACACTGGATTTATATAGCACTCTAGACCAAATGGACCTAACAGACATTTGTAGAACATTTCACCCACCAGCTACAGAATACACATTTTTCTCAAAAGCACATGGAATTTTCTCCAGGATAGATTATATGTTAGGCCACAGAACAAGTCTCAACAAATTTTTAAAAATCAAAAGCATATTAAGTATTTTTCTGATCACAATGGAATAAAACTAGAAATTGGTAACAGGAAGAATTTTGGAAACCATGCAAATACATGGAAATCAAACAACATGGTCCTGGAACAACAAAAGGGCCAATCAAAACATTTAAAAGGAAAATTTAAAATTTCTTGAAACAAATGAAAATGGAAACACAATATACCTCAATCTATGGGATATAGCAAAAGCAGTTCTAAGAGTGAGGTTTATAGCAACAAGTGCCTACATTCAAAAAATTGAAAGATATCAAATAAACAACCTAACATTGTACCTCAAGAAACTAAAAAAAGGAAAAAACAAGAACAAACTAAATTTAAAATTAAGAAGGAAGGGAATAATAAAGATCAGAGCAGAAATAAGTGAAATAGAAATTTAAAAATATGAAACATAAATGAAACAAAAAAAATATTTTTAAAAAGATCAACTAAATTGACAAACTTTTACCTAGACAAAGATAAAAAAAGAGAAGACACAAATAAATAAAATCAGAGGTTAAAAAGAAGACATTATACCTGATACCACAGAAATACAGAGAATCATAAGAAACAACTATGAACAATAAATTAGAAAATCTAGAAGAAATGGACAACTTCCTAGACCCATATAACGTACCAAAATTGCTAACAGAAAATGTGAATAGACCAATAATGAGTAACAAGATTCTATTAGTAATAAAAAGTTTCCAATCAATGAAAAGCTCAGGACCTGATGGCTTCATTGCTGAATTCTACTAAATATTTAAAGAATAATTAATATTAATTCTTTTCAAGCTGTTCCCAAAAATGGAAAAGGAGATAATTCACCTAAATTCATTCTATAAGGCCAGCATTATCCTGATACAAAAACAAGACTAGAACACAACAAAGAAAGGAAACTACAGGCCATCTCCCTGATGAATGTAGGTGCAAAAATCTTCAACAAAATACAAGCAAATCAAATTCAACAGCAAATTAAAGAGATAGTTCACCATGATCAACTGGGCAATGGAAGCATGATTCACCATATGCAAATCAATAAGCATGATACATCACATTAATAAAATCAATGACAAAATGGATGCAGAAGAAGCATATGATAAAATTTAACATTCCTTCAGGATAAAATCTCTCAACAAATTAGGAGAGAAGGAGCATACCTTAACACGATAAAGGCCAAATATGATAATTTCATAGCAACTTCATACTGAACATGGAAAAGTAAAAGCTTCTCCTCTAAGAGCTGGAACAAGACAACCATGCCCACTTTCAACACTTTCATTCAACGTAGTAGTTAAAGTTTTACCCGGAGGAATTAGGCAAGAGAAGGAAATAAAGGATATCTAAATGGAAAAGAAGGAAACCAAACTGTCCCTGTTTTCATATAACATAATCTTATATGTTAAAAAAAAACTCTAAAGACTCCACCACAAAATTATTAAAATGAATAAATTTAATAAAGCTGCAGGATACAAAATCAACATATAAAAATCAGTAGCACTTCTATGTGCCAATAATAAACTACCCGAAAAATAAACCAGAAAAGCAATCCCATTTACAATAGTTACAAGAAAAAAGATACTTAGGAATAAATTTAACCAAGAAGGTGAAAAAATTCTACAATGGAAATTATAAAATGTTGATGATGAAATTGAAGAGGACACAAATAAATAAAGATATTTTGAGTTCACTGATTAGAAGAATTAATATTAAAATGTCCCTACTACCCCCAAAGAATCTACAGATTCAATGAAATCCTTACCAAAATTCCAATGGCATTTTTCAAAGAAATAGAAAAAACAATCCTATTCATATGGAACCACAAAACATCTTGAATAGCCAAAACAATTCTGAGTAAAAAGAACAAAGCTGAAGGCATCACACTAGCTGACTTCAAGATAAGCTACAAAGCTACAGTAATCAAAACAGCATGATACTAACATTAAAATAGACATAAATCTGGGCACTTAAAGCCAATTGATTTTCAACAAACATGCCATGAACACACACTGGGGAAAGAATAGTTTCTTCAAAAAATGGTGCAGGAAAAACTGGATATCCGCAGGCAGAAGAATGAAACCAGACACCATCTCTCATCATAAACAAAAATCAACTCAATATTGACTAAAAGCTTAAATCAACCCAAATGATAAAATTACTAGAATAAAACATAGGGAAATTCCTTCATGACATTGGCCTAGGCAAATAATTTTTTGCAAAATCTGAAAAGCATAGGCAACAAAAGAAAAAATAGACAAATGCGATTACATCAAACTAAAAACTTCTGCACAGCAAAGCCAGCAATTAACAAACTGAAGAGACAACATACAGAATGGGAGAAAATATTTGCAAAGTATACATCTGATAAAGGGTTAATATACAGAATACAAAAGAAACTCAACTCAATAGCAAAGAAATAAAGACATGTTCCACATAACATTTTGATCAATGATAAATGGGATGTAAATAAAGAACTTCTGCACAGCAAAAGTAACTATCAACAGAGTAAACAGACAACCTATAAAATGAGAGAAAACTTTTGCAAATTATGTATCCAACAAAGGTCTAATATCCAGCATCTATACCAAAATGCTGATAATGATATAGATAATGAAATCTAGGCTGAAGTGTTCTCAGATGGAGATGAGGAACTTGTTGGGAACTGGAGCAAAGGCAACTCTTGTTATGTTTTAGCAAAGAGACTGGCAGCACTTTGCCCCTGCTCTAGAGACTTGTGGAGCTTTGAACTTGAGGGAGATGGTTTAGGCTCTCTGATGGAAGAAATTTCTAAGCAGCAAAGCATTCGAGATGTGACTTGGGTACTGTTAAAGGCATTTAGTTTTAAAAAGGAAACAGAGCATAAAAGTTCAAAACATTTACAGCCTGACAGTGCGATAGAAAAGGAAATCTCATTTTCTGAGGAGACATTCAAGCCAGCTGCAGAAATTTGCATAAGTAGCAAGGAGTCTTAATCCTCAAGACAATGGGGAAAATGTCTCCAGGGCATGTAAGAGACCTTTGCTACAGCCCCTCCCATCACAGACACAGAGGGCTAGGAGGAAAAAATGGTCTTGCGGGCTGGCCCCTGGGTCCTTCTGCTGTGTGCAGTCTAGGGACTTGGTGCCCTACATCCCAGCTGCTCCAGCTGTGACTAAAAGGGGCCGAGGTACAGCTCAGGCCATGGCTTCAGAGGGTGCAAGCCCCAAGCCTTGGCAGCTTCCACATGGTGTAGCCATGGTTTCAGAGGGTGCAAGCCCCAAGCCTTGGCAGCTTCCACATGGTGTAGAGTCTGCAGGTTCACAGAAGTCAAGATTGCCATTTAGGAACCTCTGCCTAGATTTCAGAAGATGTATGGAAATGCCTGGATGTCCAGGCAGAAATTTGTTTGAAAGGGTAGGACACTCTTGGAGTAGCTCTGCTAAGGCTGTGAAGAAGGAAAATTTGAGGTGGGCACCCCCACAGAGTCCTCACTAGGGTGCTGCCTGGTGGAACTGTGAGAAGAGGGCCACCATCCTCCAGACCCCAGAATGGTAGATTCACTGACAGCTTGCACCATGCACCTGGAAAAGCTGCAGACACTCAACACTAGCCCATGAAAGCAACCAAAAGGGAGGCTGTACCCTGCAAAGCCACAAGGGCAGAGTTGCCCAAAATCATGGGAATCCAACCCTTACATCAGCGTGACCTGGATGTGAGACATGGAGTCAAAGGAGATCATTTTGGAGCTTTAAGATTTGACTACCCTGCTGTGTTTCAGACTTGCTGACTTTTTGAACTTGTAGCCCCTTTGTTTTGGCCAATTTCTCCCATTTGCAATGGCTGTATTTACCCAATACTTGTACCTGCATTGTATCTAGGAAGTAACTAGCTTGCTTTTAATTTAACAGGCTCATAGGTTGAAGGGACTTGCCTTGTCTCAGATGAGACTTTAGACTATGGACTTTGATACTGAAATGAGTTAAAACTTTGGGAGACTGTTGGAAAGGCATGATTGGTTTCGAAATGTAAGGACATGAGATTTTGGAGGGGCCAGGGACAGAATGATATGGTTTGGTTGCGTCCCCACCCAGATCTCATCTTGAGCTCCCACATGTTGTGGGAGAGACCCAGTGGGAGGCAATTGAATCACAGGAGCAGGTCTTTCCTGTGCTGTTCTTGTGATAGTAAGTCCCATGAGATCTGATGGTTTTAAAGATGGGAGTTTCCCTGCACAAGCTCTCTCTCTTTGCCTGCTGCCATCCATGTAAGACATGACTTCCTGCCATCCAAGGAAGACAAGTCTTCCTTGACTTCCACCATGATTGTGAAGCTTCCCCAGCCACATGGGACTGTAAGTCCATTGAACCTCTTATTCTTCCCAGTCTCAGGTATGTCTTTAACAGTAGCATGAAAACGGACTAATACAATTACTGATTGGAAAAGTACACAGGGAACTTTCTGGGGTGATGGAGATATTCTATATTTTGATCCAGGCACTGGTCTCATAGGTTTATGTGTACATAAATACTCATATATGTGTGCATATATGTAAAGTATACTTATATACACCAAAGTATATAAATATGCATTGTAGATGTGTGCATCTCACTGGATGTAAAGTATGCCTTAATAAAGAACTGGGAAAAATAGTTTCAATACAAAAAATTATGCCAAATAATGAAATAAAACCAATTTTAATGTTTTCAACAATTTGGATATCTAAACCAATACTTGTGAGTAGACAACTCTCTCTCAGATAGCCTAAGCTGAGCAATTTCCATAATTCAAATTTGTCAGACTATTGCTTTTCTGGGGTTCAGATCACACAAAAGAAAATAAAGCTCAAATGGAAACTCTATTTAACCTTCAATAACAACTCACAGTGGACTTGGATTCTGAGCAGTATGCCATTCTATTTCAGCTGCAGGGTTACACCTTGCATTGTAGACATCACATCACCTGATATTTTTGTATTATTTGTAAATAATTCAGTAGCAACACTGACTAAAATTCACTGTATCACCCAAAATAGAAAACACGAGCAAATACAGAGTTAAAATTACTGTATTTTAAAAAATAGTCGCCTGTAATCCCAGCACTTTCGGAGGCCAAGGCAGGTGAATCATGAGGTCAAGAGATTGAGATCATCCTGGCCAACATGGTGAAACCCTATCTCTACTATAAATACAAGAAATTAGCCAGGTGTGATGGTGCGTGCCTGTAGTCCTAGCTACTCAGGAGGCTGAGGCAGAAGAATTGCTTGAAACTGGAAAATGGAAGTTGCAGTGAGCCAGGATTGCACCACTGCACTGCAGCCTGGCAATAGAGCGAGACTCTGTCTCAAAAAAAAAAAAAAGTCTATATGCAAATAGTCCCACGTGTTTAACTGCATGATCCTTGTGGGTTACATCCCTGATTTTAAATCCTATGCTTGCTGTATTCTTTCACAGCTTGCCACAGAGTATTTTTTAAATGCACAACAGTAAAACAAATTCACCAATGAAAATTTATTCTTGGCCGGGCATGGTTGCTCACACCTGTAATCCCAGCACTTTGGGAGGCCAAGGCAGGTGGATCACATGAGGTCAGGAGTTTGAGACCAGCCTGGCCAACATAGTGAAGCCCTATCTCTACTAAAAATACAAAAATTAGCTCGGTGTGGTGGTGGGTGCCTAGAATAGCAGCTACTTGGGAGGCTGAGGCAGGAGAATCACTTGAACCCCGGAGGTGCAGGTTGCAGTGAGCCAAGAACACCATTGCACTCCAGCCTGGGCAACAAGAGCGAAACTCCATCTCAAAGAAAAGAAGAAAAGAAAATTTATTCTGACCAAAATAAGAACCCCAGGCAAATTATAAATGTCACATTAAATTGTATTAATATTGCCTAATTTGTAACCCACAACTTCATAATATAAAATTATCTGGATTATTTATACCAATTCCCTCTTTTTCTACCATGAACACTTTCTATACTCACATAGACTAGTTCAGTGAAATATATTTGGCACCCCTCAGTGAAATACTGGCTGATTGGTTGACACAGGTGTTTAATACAAGAGTCCCTTAAGATGAAGATGATATTGATATTAAACAAACATGAAGAATCACAAAATATTCTTAGCTTGTTTGCCAGAAGGAAAGTAGGACACGCAAGTGGGAAATTTGGTGTTTCTGGATCACACAGTCTCAGCCATGGCAAAGAAGATCAGTCAGCCTCCTCAACTCAGTACAATTCAGACATGGCCATCAGGTAGGGGCTATAGCGAGAAATGTGTTAAAACCCACAGTTACATATGCACATATGCAATACAAGCTATGTGTTTAAGATTCCAGAAACTGTGTAAGAAATACAATGTTGGAATGTTGATTGGATTTACATGTTGATGAAATTTCAGTGAAATGAGCCTAGTATCGTGCAAGATTACTATGAAAAATTTAATAGCACCAACCACTCTTGTTTGGAATAGAGAACTGCTTGCTTTCTTTACATTAACTATATTTCTGTCCCCCGCTGCTACTGCAAGAACCAAAAAGATAGTACTTAAAAAGAGGGTTCTGGCTGGGCGTGGTGGCTGATGCCTGTAATCCCAGCACTCTGGGAGGCCGAGGCGAGCAGATCACGAGGTCAAGAGATCATCCTGGCCAACATGGTGAAACCCCATCTCCACTAAAATACAAAATTAGCTGGGCATGGTGGTGTGCGCCTGTAATCCTAGCTACCCGGGAGGCTGAGGCAGGAGAATTGCCTGAATCCAGGAGGTGGAGGTTGCAGTGAGCCGAGATCGCGCCACTGCACTCCAGCCTGGCGCCTGGTGGCAGAGCAAGACTCTGTCTCAAAAAAAAGGGGGGGGGGGTCCTACCTGCAAAATCTACAAGCCAATCAGTGATGGTTCACATACACATTAATTTCTACATTATGTCTTCCAAAGACAGACATTTGATAGATGTAAATCTTGCCTCAGCAAGGCCCAAAGGAAACATTTGTCATATCTGCAATGATCATTCTTGGTTAAATAAATCACAGAGAAACAGAATGAAATTGCAAACTCAGCTTACATCTATTCTCTCACATAATTTCTATATCTTGGAACCAACTTCCTTCTTAAATAAACATACATTCTCCACAGAGGATAGAAGACTATAGCTGTGAACTTTTGTCTCGCTGAATTACATATGATGCCTTAACCATTAATAGCAAATAGATGTACTATTTGCATGAGGCGAGGTTTTTTGTCATATTTTAGAAAGAATCATCATTGTCTTATTGTGAATCATCAAAGGCAAATAAAAAACAGCCTCTTCAGTACCTAGTATATTTTCATTAGAAACAAATACTGTGACGCAAATTCTTTGGACAATAGTGAAGCAACTTAAAGATTTTCTAATATTTTTGTGAAAAGAATATACACTTAGATGTGTACTTTGCCTTTTCCATACATATTCAAAATGTATTTTGAAATTAAAATAAAGTATTTTGATAAACACATTCCCTTGGTCTTTTTTCTTTCATTTGTATTTAAAGCAGTAATCACAATATCACAAGATTCTTTGAATAAAAGGTCTTCTCTTGAGAAGGTAGATAATAGAACATCCAACTGCTTGCCGCTAGATGGAGGGATAAAAACAGATGACAAACACTCTATAAATTAACTCTAGATACAAATCTGCTGCAAATCAAAATGACCCGAAAACCTCCACAAAGGTTACGTGACATGCAGTAGCACATGTATCTGGGGGTCATGAGGCATCCACATACCACAATTAATTTATTCCCCACAACCCATATTGTTAAGGTTGAACTATTAGGGAAAAATGAAGCAAATACTCTCTAAATAAATACAGTGTCTTTAGTTAATTTCCTAGAAGCCATGTCCTCACTAATTATTTTGTTCTTTATTTGAAGAGAAATAAATGCCTTAGAAGAAAACTCCCTTTAATGTTTTCATAAGCTTAATCAGACAAATCACATTTTAAAAGATAAGAAAGAAATTAAAGGAGATCTTAAGCTAACGTGGCAAATCTTAGAGAAGGAACAAAAACAATTTATACCTAAGGTAAACAAAATTTATACAAACTCAATTATGTCTTTTTTTAAGATTATGTGCATATTACTATGAAAATATCTAGGCAAAATGTATGAACTGTTAAGCTGCGATTGAATTTGGCAATCTATACAACTAGTTCCCGTTCTAATACTTCATTTAACATTATTGAAATCAGTATTTTGTCCCAGGGTATGTTATAATCATGATATTAACAGAATTTATTCAACAAAGAGACAACTTATTTTTATCTCAGGCTAGGATTGCTAGCATCCTCAACTTTAATTTTGTTTGATTTACTGCGCATATTGTATTATTACTAAGACAGCTGCTCTGAGACACATAATCCTTATTGGTATATATATATATATATATATATATATATATATATATATATGAGCTTTGTTTGGAAAGAAATCTGGCTGGGAAAAATATCTTGTTTGTGGAATTAAGCAAAACATTAGCATTTCAAATAGTTTTGCCTTTGAAAACACCTTCTGCCACAACTAACTCAATAGTAGGAAAAAGATCTTTGTTTAGACTTAGAGTGTATGTATGTGAAAGAGAGAGATAACTCAAGAAACAGATATTATATATTTCAGAAACTCACACTTTGGGAAGGAATATAAACATTGTTTGAACCTTGAGCCCAAAGGCTACTAAATTGCACTTAGATGCTATTTCTGTTCCAAGTCAATTTCTTAGAGACTACTGTAATCTTATTCTAGTTTCCTATTTAATTTTATATACATTATTTACTTTTGAACACAGGCTAACCTCAAAAAATTTTAGTCAGTGAAAGTTATAGTTTAAAAAAAAAGAAAAAAATCTGCAGGAACAGGAAGCAAGAACAAAAAGAAAAGTTATAGTTTAGACCTATATTGCCTACAATCTTACTGTAAATATGCTCACAAAATATTTGCCTTAGGACAGCTCTATAAGTAAGACTATCTTTGGGCTTAAACTCAATCGCCTTGGATGATACTCAACAGGTGTGGATCTTTTGTTATCCTTCAGCATGGCCCAATTTTACATAGAGATTCTGGTAGAACAACTTGTTCTTCTCATATCTTTTAGCTTCAGAATCCAGTCAATTCAATCAAGAAAATATAAGTGGGAGATCTTCAAAGGAGAACAAGTAATTTATGGGACCTGAATTTCTGAAACATATTAAGGCAACATTGGGCTTCATGGAGAAACACCAGAGGTTGAAAAGAGCTGAAGATTTACTCTTTTGTCATTCACATCATCTCCCCCCACCTCCATTTTAATAGGTCCTTTTACAAACTAAATTGATCTCGCTGATGCTTTGATAAGGCAAGTTACAGATATATTTTAATCATTGTAAAAATGAGTAGTTCAAAGAAAGCATAGACCAAGGAAATAGACTGTTGAGAACTCCCTAGCTTAGAGAAGAAAAAATAAACGTTATCTAATGTCTATAAATGATGTACTAAATGGATCATGTGTGATTATATGATTAAATGGCAAAAACAGACACATGGAGAAGCTGAGTAGCATGCCGAGGCATTGTCTTTTTACCAAGTTAATACACTATGCACACTGTTTTCCATACAAGATTCTCAAGTAATAACTATAGTAAAGAAGATAACTCAAAAAATGGAATGCCTAGGTGGAGAGGCATACTGGAATGCATGAAGATGTTTCATTATGTATCAGAACAGTCTCCAGCTTCTGAAGAGTATCCAAAAAAGCAGACTGGAAGAAAAGTTACACCTTTAAGGTGCAAATCCAATTAAGCTGTCTTAAGATTCTGAGGAAGAATTTGCTCCTTGTCAGTCAGTTATTTCCAGACTGCAGCAGGTAGATGGTAAGATCAAGATATGATTGAAAAGACTTTTGCTTGTGCAAGAAAATAGTAACCATGCCACTGTTTTTAATCCTTAAAACTTAAAACATGCATTTAACTCTTTTTAATATGTACTTAATGCATATTCTGATAGCATTCCAAGACATTTCCATTGACAAGTACATGCTATTAATTCAGAAGTCTTAATATACTTATGAATATATTATGTTGTACACACAGATGTTCATTGCAGCACTATTCACAAGAGCAAAAACATGGAATCAGCCTAAATGTCTATCAGTGACAGATTGGATAAAGAAAATGTGGTACATATACACTATGGAATATTATGCAGTCATAAAAAAAGAACAAGATTATGTCCTTTGCAGGGACCTGGGTAGAGCTGGCAGCCATTATCCTCAGCAAACTAACTAAGGAACAGAAAACCAAATACCGCAAGTTCTAACTTGTAAGTGAGAGCTACGTGATGAGAACTCATGAACACAAAGAGAACAGATAGACACCGGGGCCTACTTGGTGGTGGAGGGTGGGAGGAGGGAAAGAAGCAGAAAAAAATACTCTTGGGTACTAGGCTTAGTACCTGGGTGATGATCAGTACAAAAAAAAACCTATGACACAAGTTTACCTGTGTAACAAATCTGCACATGTACCCCCAAACCTGAAATAAAAGGTTAAAAAATTACATTTTAAAAATTTAATAAAAAGACCAAAAAAAATGTTGCCCCTCAGTTAACAAAGTGTGATGTGAGGTAACACATATTAGTTTACTGCTAATTCATAGATGAAGTTTGATGATTTATTTTCTGCGTCTGAATCTCACACTCAATTCTTATTGGGAAAAAAAAGTGTACGTATGGTTCTTTGCTATGTTTGTTGAATATTATTTTCATTGATTATGTATAAGGAAACATATGTTGTAAAACTGTCATGCTTTTTAATAATGTGTTTTTATAGTTAAGGTAAATTCTTAGAAAAGCCCAGTAATTAAAACTCTAATTGTGTAACTGTTATTTTCATAGGAAGCTTATTGAGACTCACCTGAGAACCATTCCAAGTCGTGCATTCTCTAATCTGCCCAATATTTCCAGAATGTAAGTGTTTTTTTAATATAAAGAGAAGTTTGAAGTTTGCATTTGTGATATGTTATTCTCTAAATGTGTTCTATCAAGAAAAATACTTGGTGTTATACTTACATAAATCAATGGCAGTTACATTTTCAACGTTTATGACAATTTTATGTGCATAATTTTTAGTTGATTTTGCTATATCTCTACTCCCTAATGCCTAAATGATTTTTTAAAACCTAAATCAAATTTAAATTCATTTGGTTTTGAGAAGTTCATAATTCTTGATGTATTTTAATATATCTTGGGATGTGGCAAAACCTTAAATGTAAATCTCTCCTATAAACATCCCATCGTTTATAAGATAAACATACATACAGATAGACAAACATCCATCTGTCCTAGTCAGCAATTTTTGAATCACCTTTCACTACTAATACAAATATTTACATTTTGTTATAAATGTAGCCTATGGTTTCAGATCTCTCTCACATTAAAAGAGAATTTAAAATAATTCCAAATCTCAAAAATTGAATTGCTATCCACTCAGAGTGAGGAGAAAAGGGACTTTTCCATACTGGGTTCACAAAGAGTGAATGAAACGAAACAGGTCTTTATTTCATTTCATTGATTTTGACAGGCAATCCAGATAATTCAGGCATGCAAAATAATATAACCAGGAGCAACCTGTACAGCTTTTGGCTAAATGTACTCATTCTGTGGCCATTTTTTGAGTGTTTGTGTCATTTCAGTAGTTCTCAACCACAGGCAATTCTACCCCTAGAAGCATTAGCATTTTTGGTTGTCATCACTGGAGAGGGGGTTGCTACTGGCACCTAGTGGGTGAAAGTGAAGGCTGCTGCTAAACATTCTACAGTTGACAGGACAGTCCCACAACAGAATTATCCTGGATGTCTTACGTGAGTTTTCACATCACCCAATAACTGACCCCGTCGCTCTCTTAGGAATAAATGACACTCATCACTATCTTAGGAATAAAACTGAACCTCTGTGAGGCTGACTGAGATATAGGAGACATTTTATATTAACACCTTGTGTTAATCCCATTTACCTTGTGTGTTAATCTATACCTCTGAGTACTGTGAGTTCCTTGAAGCTGGGGAACAGGTCTGTTTTGTCATTGTCCAGAATGATGTCTGTCATACAATGAATGCTCAATACATATTTGTGGAATAAAGGCACATACACATACCTGAATAATAATTAAAGATTTGATGTATCTTGGGAAAAAGAAAGTGATAAATAAGATGATGCTAGGTTTGTCTGGGATGGTTCAAATCCCCACTTGGTATTCTGGCATAATTGATAATAGAGCCTTGCTTTAACTCACAAAAATATCCCCGTTTGAAATAAGTCATATGGTGCCTGTAATGATGATGATATTTATTTACATGCAAAAAAGAACCAGGATCTGATTTTTCCTAGTTATAAAAATGGGATAAGTAAGCAGGGAATCACAATTTTTATCTCACTGAATAGACAATTTCTACCAGTTATCTTCACAACCAAGCTACACAGCCTTTAAAAGAGGTGTCATTATGTTGGAGAAACTGGAACTTCCATTTGATAATATGGGTTGACTGATGATCCTTCTGGAACTTTGAGAAAGACTCATACTTCTTAACTAAGAAATTCGGTAGAAGATTTGGAGCAATGGAAAAGATGCTTAGGGAAACAAGTTGGCAGCCTTCAAAAATAAATCTTGCTCTGATAGCTGGTTCAGTTTCATCCGTGATAAATTCCCACAGTCTCTACACAATAAATTAATACTTTTCAATCTGTTCCATTGTTTTATGTTAGAAATATATTTGTATCAAAACAATTTATATAATGTTGTTATCCAAAGGGTTAAGAGACTGGGTAAATCAAAGGATAATTGTATAAAGAATAGGTAATTCAAAATAGAAAGTACAGGGCCATTAGAATACTCACAATAACCAAGATAAAAACTCAGGAGGGAACAATCAGAGCTCCTCTTGTAAACATTGCATCGATGATGATATTCCACTGGCAGATTCAATTCAAACTATAGGCCAGTGGTTCTCAACATTGCCTCCACATTAGAATCAGCTAAGAAGCTTTTGAAAAACAAAAGTACTTGACTCATCCCTCATAAACTCTGATTCAATTATCCTAAACCAGGTCTTAGACATCTGTGTATTTTAAAAGCCCTTCAGGTAGTTTAATTGCATGACCAGGGTTGAGAATTTCTGCTATTGCTATGGCTGGAAACCATCTGTCAATTGTTCATTTTCCCAAATGTCACAGAAATACCTCTCAACAGAAAGTGGTCATTGAATTTGGCTGCATTAGTCATTCTCATTAGAAGATGGAATTTGAGGAAACTATTTGAAACATTCCTTATATGTTCTTGATAAATTATATTTAGGAACGTCTCTTTTCCTTTTTCAGTACTTGAAGCTTTTATTTGCATTACTTTTTTTGCTTACAAAGTTTAAGACAGAGCTTGAATTTTCAGTTTCATTTAAAATCAAGAAGAGAAGTCTTAAGAGAATATGTAGTCACCCTGTGGAATGTTCCACTAGAGAATAGTAGTTTTCTCTTCATCTTCTTTGAAACTACATGTCTAATTCCATGTTATTAAACATTCCATTAAAAATGCTTCTTATTCACTCTAGTGTTCTTTTCTGATGCTTGTGTTTTTCTACTATTTTGAGAAACTCTTCCATTCATTCAGTCGTTTAATAAGAGTCTACTACATGTCAATCACTCTGAAAGGCACTCAAGTTTCAATGGCCAAAAACAGATACAGTTCTGCATTTCAGAGAATTTATATCAGTGAGACAACATAAATATCCCCAAAGAACTGGAAATTTGCACTGTGATAATTAGTGAAAGGAGTATATATATATATACACACATATGTATGGCAGATTCAATTCAAGCTATAGGTCAGTGGTTCTCAACATTGCCTACATATTAGAATCAGCTCAGAAGCTTTTGAAAAATAAAAGTACTTGACTCATCTTGACTCATCCTTCACTCTGATTTAGTTATCCTAGACCAGGTCTTGGACATCTGTGTATTTTCTTTTTATTTATTTATTTATTTATTGAGATGGAGTCTAGCTCTGTCGCCAGGCTGGAGGGCAGTGGCGTGATCTTGGCTCACTGCAACCTCTGCCTCCTGGGTTCAAGCGATTCTCCTGCCTCGGCCTCCCAAGTGGCTGGTACTACAGGTGCGTGCCACCATGCCCAGCTAATTTTTGTATTTTTAGTAGAGACAGGGTTTCACCATGTTGGCCAGGTTGGTCTTGATCTCTTGACCTTGTGATCCACCTGCCTCGGCTTCCCAAAGTGCTAAGATTACAGGTGTGAGCCACCGTGCCCAGCCACATCTGTGTATTTTAAAGGAAATAGATGAATTCCTTAAAAATGGAAGAGTTTAAAAAGTTCCTCAAAATAGCAAAAAACGCAAGCATCAGAAAAGAACACTAGAGTGAATAAGAAGTATTTTTAATGGAATGTCTAATAACATGGAATTAGACACATAGTTTCAAAGAAGATGAAAACTGCAATTCACTGGTGGAACATTCCACAGGGTGACACCATATGTATATATATCCATATATCCATATATATATATATATATATACACACACACACACACACACACACACATACTTAATATATATGAAATTAAGTATATATGAGAACTTAAGATAAATAAGAGTTGATATAAAGAAAGAATTCAGGTATGACAAGATCTGAAATAAAAAGTAGTAAGTAATTTTAACATAATTTGGCAGAATCCATGAGGGTTGTACATGTTTCATGATCTGGGAAACCCATAACAATAAGTTATGTCAAAAATAGTATGTTTGAAGTTTACAACCCTACTAACTTACTACTTTGTCTTATATTTTTCTGACATTCAGCTACTTATCTATAGATACAACTCTGCAGCAGCTGGAATCACACTCCTTCTACAATTTGAGTAAAGTGACTCACATGTAAGTACAAGGAAAAGTGCAGCATAGACCTAAGCCACAACCACTCTTGACTGATAATCTTGGGGCTCCAGATGGCAATGGGAGCTGGTTTCTAGATTATGAGTCAAAATTTCTGTTTATGATTAAATCATTAACCTGTTCTCATTCTTAGTTTATGTTAATTCATCCTCATTACACTTCAATTCCATGGTTGGAAGTTAAAGACAACATTAAAAGGTCTGTTCTTGAACTGCTATCTTTTCTATTACTACTGTGTCAGCATATTTTATTGATGTGAATGTCAGTGAGACAGCAAGTATTTACTGAGTTCCTACTTGATTCTATGGTCTGTGCAAGATTCTACAAAGCTGGCATATTTTCCTTAATTCGGAAAGAGAAGAGTTGCTTAGTGAGATTAGAAGAGTAGGGAATTTAACTCCCTAGTTCTGGAGTGGGTCAGAATTGGATTTGAACACTGGCATCTCTGCCTACTCATTATCATTGGACAAGTCATGTAATCTTTGCTAGCCTCATTAGCAAAATAAGTGTAGTAAGAGCTCCAACTTTATATGTTTAACATAAATATTAAATGATATAATATCTAGCACATGAAAACCAGTCAGTAAACCTCAGAATAATTTTTATATTTCTCTAGTAGAGTGCAATCTACAAAAAATGTTACATAAATAGCCACATTGCATTATTTTAAGCAGCTATGCATTACTAAACATTGACTCTATTTTCTTCATGAAGAAATAAAAATGTTTATCTATAAATATTTAGTATATTCTGAACATTACATTAAACATTGTATGAACATTATTTATTATTTAGTCCTTTAAACAACCTTATGAAGTAGATACAATTATTTACATTATTTATATAAGAAAAACATAAATGCAGAGAGGCTAAATATGTTTTCCTTGGTCACATAGTTACTAAGGGACAGGGCCAGAATGTATGACTTAAAAATTCTTCTCTATCCACTACATTATGCTGTTTTCAAAAATACTAAGGCCCAAGATATTGCTTCCAAGTATAGTAGGCTACCTTTCATCAGATCAACTATTAGTCTGAGAATAACTTGAGCTGAATTTTTGAAAAAATTTTTGAAAGTATTAGAGTGTTATGAAGACAGCAAGAACTTGATGGGAAATAAGCAAATCCCAAAAACATCATTTGGTTATTTTCCCCTTGATGTATTTCCTGAATTGTAAGAAACAGCTTAAGGGCTAAGAGGCTGACCGGAGGTTTAGGCATCCATTAAGGCTAGGGAAATAAAAATTTGAGTTCAGGGCTCGCTAAGAAAGATCATTCCTAGTAAACACTCCAAGATTTTAGCTGAGATCACTAAAGAGCTTTATCCTAGAAGGATAGAAAAACTGTGAACAGATCAGTCCTTGCAAAGACTATAGCCTAGCTTTGAATCAATAAAAAATAACTCAAAAGTTTGTGGGGAAAATAATCAAGAGAAGAAAATAGACAACAGAAAATGATCCACAGGAAGTTCAAATATTGGAGTTATCAGACACAGACTTTAACTAACATGTTCAAAAATTTTAATGACAAGAGAGAATTTCAGAATAAAATTGAAAATGATAAAAAAGGATCGGTTGTAAACTCTAGGATCTAAAAAGTCAATAACAAATAAAAATCTAAATAAATGAGTTTAACAGGAGATTAGACATAGCTCAAAGGAGAATTCATAATCTAGAAGCTATATTAGAAGACTATAACCAGTCTAAAGCATGGAGAGAAAGAGAAAAGAAGAAATATATAGCACAATAAAAAGTCTAGCATACCTATGATTAGATCCCAAGAAAAGAGAGAAAGAATGAGAGAAGCAATATTTGAAAGAAACTTTCCAAAACTCTTAAAAGAACCAAATCACCGATGTTAGAAGTACTGCAAACTCCAAAAGGATAAATGCAAAGAAAGCCACATCAAGGCACATCATAGTAAAATTGATAAAAGCCAAAGACAAAAAGAAAATTACAAAAAGCAGCAAGAAAATAATAAATAATACTTTCAAGGATGTAACAAGACTGATAGCTGACTTTTCAACAGAAACCATGGAACTTATAAAACAATAGAAAGATATTTGTGAACAGCAAAATAGCAAATATCTGCCAACTCAACCAAAAGATTATTTAAAATGAGAAAAAGATAGATACTTCAAGCAAAGAAAAATTGAAAGATTTATTACCATTAGGCTCATATTAAAGGAACTACTAATGGGAATTATTAAGACAAAAGGAAAGTGATTCCACATACTAACATATTTCTGTGCAGGAAGAAATGAAAAGCAAGAGAAAAGGTAAATATACGGGTAAATATAAATGAACCTTGACTGCATAAAATGAAATAATATCTTACGGGATTTAAAATACTGTTCTTTGCTCTGCATAATAGTGTGGAATCATAAAATTGTACAGAGTGAAACTGTATCAAGCAATCTTAATAATCAATAAGAAAAATTGTGTTGTGACTTCTAAAAGCTTTTATGAAAACATTAAAATTTCTTAGTTATAAATGGAAAGGAAAAATCAATAAAACTAATATTTCACATACTGTAATCATAGACATTATAAACACTTAGAAGTAAAATACTTTATTGCTTTGTAAAAACTTATCAAGTGTAGCTTAGACAGTGCTTGCCCTTTTATCTTTATTATATAAATTACAAGAGAATAACTTTTCAATATTATAGCAAATTGTCATACTTCTTTTTAAGTCTAGATTATCTTCCACCATTTTATCCTTTGCTTATAAATATTATTAAATATTTTCAAGTGTTTCTTTAATGTAAATTTTTTACCATCATTATTTCTTTTGATACATCTTCATCCTTTGCAATCACTTTTCTACCATCATCAAGTTCCTCTGATTAAATATCTAGAGTTTCTCAGCCAGCCTGGACAACATAGTGAGATCCTGTCTCTACCAAAAAAAAAAAAAAAAAAAGCTGGGCATGGTAGTGCACACCCCCCCAGCTACATGGGAGGCTGAAGTAAGAGGATTAATTGAGCCCAGGTATTTAAGGCTGCAGTGAGCTATCATCATACCACTGCATTCCAGATTAGGTGACAGAGCAAGATCCTGTCTCTAAAATAAATAAGTAGTCTCAGACAGTGGTGATATCAACATTCCCATACCAGTTATTTCTTCTATAACTCCATTTATATTTTGTTTGAATTTCCCTTTTGGTAACGTTACATTTCATTTCTTTGCTTTTTCTTTCATCTTTATTTGTCAATTCACTCTTTAAATTAGCCATTTTTAGGAGTTGATTACTGGAAAAAACATATGGAATGCAACTGCATGCTTTATTGTTTGTGAATGAACTGAGCAAAAGATGCCCAGTGAGCAACCATCAAAGACTTTGAAAGAAGCAATATAGTCACCTCTTATGATGTGCACCTGTTATTTACATAGTGATTTGTGGACTGAAGGGCTGGCAACAACGTTTGTACTTTATTCAATGTTTAATAGCTAAAATACTATGGTAACTGAAACTTGAGGGATGTTGAGGATAGTTATTCCTTAACATTTAATTAAATCATGGTAACTGAACTTCATGTGTACTGGAGCCATGCAAAGTAGAACTGCTCGTATGCATAGAATTAAAATATGCAACAGATTTTTTTTAAAGTAGTAGGACATTATAAATAAAGTGTTCTAAAGCTCTTTGAATTATCTGAGAAGTGATAAAAGTACTAACTGAAATTAAACTTTTATAAATCATAAATGTTTTAACTCAAAGGGCAGCTACTAAAATGCTTGTAGAAGACTGGATAACTAACAGGCTAATAGTGGGAAATGGAATTTAAAAATTAATTAATACAAAAAGAACAAGAAATTGGAATAAACAGAGAGTTTCTGGAATAAATAGATTTAACTCCAACTTATCAGCACTTACATTAACTGCATTAAATGTAAAAGGACTACTCTTAAGTACAATATAAAGATTGATTGGTTAATTTTTAATATTGTGTGCTGCTTACAGCAGACATTTTAAACATTGTAGAGAAAGGTTGAAAGTGAAAGGATACAAATATATAAAATGCAAACAGTAACTAAGAAAACTAATATAAATATTCACAGACATAAAGGATAAAGCCTTACTCTAAGTGGCACTTCATAATGATAAAAGCAATTACTATGTAAGATATAGACATTCTAAATTTAATGTCTATAAGAGCATAGCTTCAAACCATATAAAGCAGAAACTGGTAGAACTAAAAAGACAAACAATAATTTCCAATCATAGTGAGAGCTTATTTTAATATAGTTTTATCAATAGTTGACATAACAAGCATACCAAAATAGTAAATATACTGATAAAAAGTTAATAAAAAGATTTGAAAATAATTTACAAACTTGATCATATTGACTTATAAAAAATGTTTTATCCAACAATTGCAGAATATATATTCTTTTCAAGAACGCATGGAACATTTACTAAAAGTGGCCATATGTGGGGCCATAAAAGCATGTCTCAATAGATTACAAAAAAAATTAAAAGCAGAATGTTCTCTAACTAGTAAGTAATCTAACTTCTAAGTAACTCTGACTTCTAATTAACCATAGGATTAAGAAAGAAATCACAATAGACATTAGAAAATAATTTTAACTAAATGATAATAAAAATACAACATATCAAAACCTGTGGGATGCAGTTAAAGTCATGCTCAGAAAAAAATATATAGCCTTAAGACAACATATATTAGAAAAGAAGGCTAAAAATAAGTCATTTATGTATCCTTCATATAAAGTTCATAATAGAGCAGTAATTAAAACCAAAGAAAGTAAAACAGCACTGAAGCCCAGTAAGGCTGAGGATCCAGTATAGTAAAGACAACAGTCTGTAAAATTGAAAAACAAATCTTCTGACTGCAAATGTGATATCCATTTATTAAACCATTTGGTTTCTTTGCCACTCACCAAAAATAAAAGCAACTAATTTGAAGTGAAGTTCTACATAAACCCTATTGATCTTAAAAACAGTCGTTTTGTTTTTATTATGATCTTTTTCTCACAAAGATACCCATTGTTATTTATAAGTTTTTTAAAGTAAATATTCAGTTCTCTATTCTGAGAAAAGTATTAAATTCCTAGACCAAAGGAAATTATTAAATACAGTAATTAAAAAGAGAATGAGTTTGAAAATAAATCATTAAGGACTATTTGCTTATATACTTGAAATACTGGGAGTCTAATACCTTAAAAATTTACCTTCTATTCTTCAAATTTTTCTAATATATATCTGACATTATTATCTGCAAATGGTTTTGGTCAGCAGAAAATAATTTAGTGAAGATTTTTGCATCCATGCCACCCAAATGTTTAATACATTTATTTTATAATCATTTATTAAGCAGTACCTATACAAAGCATTATAACTTGCATGAGAAAAATAGAGCTGAAAGATCACGCATCTTTGCACATGGAACTGAGAATGGTTTCGTGGGTATAAGGTATGAAACTGAATATCAATATGGAATGATTTGTTTAATTTATACACCACACAAGTACCATCAATCAAACTTTCCTGGGATTCCTGAGTATAGAATTAAAGCCCTTTAATTTATTTAGGAAAGAGCTCTTCATCGTGTTGGATTTGCTGCAAGGATAGATATGTAGATACTAAACTTACGAATACACGTTTCAAATGCCAACGCATCTTGCCAGCATTTATTGAAAAGCTTCAGTGAGGACTACATCAGCAGTAAAATAACATAATGCTATTCAATTTCATAAGTTTGTTTTCTTTCTAAGCTGCCTTTTGAAACTCTGACTTTTTATGGTCCTGTGATTTGGTAAATAGAAAGCTGAGCAGTTAGTTTACCATTGCCACTTCTAATTATCCCTGCCAGTACTTGTCCAATCCAACAAAAAAAAAACTCTATATACATCCTCTGAGATGGCTTCTCAATTCACACGTAGATTTTGTTCTGTGATATGAATTAGAGTATTAGAACATAAGCACTATTTAGTTTAAAGCTGCCTCCTTGTAAATTTGGTCTAAAGGACTCTCTGTATGCAGTGAAGTATAACCTAACTCAATATGTGAACAGACCACAGATCGTAACTTACTCTTCTACCAATCACCGAGTTTCAGCCAATCACAGGCAACCAACTGTTCAAACAGTGTTCAAATAAGGCAAATGCTGAGCTATAACCAATCAGTGGTTGGAAAGTCCCTTAACAGAAGACTTTAAGTCTTCTTTTCCTCTTCTTCTGTTCTACATTCCCTCGCCTGAAAACTCCCCTCTCTCACCCCGCTGATTTCCCATACTGTTTGAGATATGGACACAGGTACTGAGTGTCTACCACAGTGCTGGTTGTAACGGGCAAGCCAATTGTCCTGTGCTAGGCTTTTATTGAGAATTAATAAATGTTTCTCAGAGGAAGACAAAAAATCCAGAATATAAGCATGTGATTAAGTGAACCTAATGCATGCTGAATTATTGATCTGCTGATTTGTGAAAACTGCACATTGGTCATCAATGTTACACTTTTCATCTAAATGTTTATTTTATTTGAAATCTAATGAAGGAGAATTAGACAATGAATATTTACATATATTTTTAGTTCTGGTGGATGATCTCATTGAAACATCACTTAAAAAAATAAGGGCTGTATTTGAAGTTATAAGTCCTAAAGGCCCAGTGTTGCCTCTAAGTGTATAGCAGGAGATTAGTCACTTGCCCTTTCAAAACATGTCTCCATAGTTTTGTCTACAAAATCAAGATGGCCCTTACCTGCATCACATGAGTCAGTTATGTCATTACCTCACTAGGAGGGAATTCACATCCTCCGCAGGTGAAAAAAAGCACACTGTTTCTTTTTATCCTTTAATCTTCTGAATTAGTTTGTATTCATGCTGCTAGGAAGAAATATCTGAGACTGGGTAATTTATAAAGGAAAGAGGCTTAATTGACTCACAGTTCTGCATGGCTGGGGAGGCTTCAAGAAACTTACAATCATGGTGGAAGGGAAAGCAAATACGTCCTTTCTCACATGGCAGCAGGAAAGACGTGTAGAGCAAAGTGGGGAAGAACTCCTTATAAAACCATCAGACTCATGAGAACTCGCTCACTATCACAAGAACAGCATGAAGGAACCACCCTATGATGTAATCACCTCCTATGAGGTCCCCCCCAAACATGTGGGGATTACAATTTGGATTACAACTCAAGATGAGATTTGGGTGGGGACACAGAGCCAGACCATCTACCAAAGCTGAATTTTTCTAATCAATATGCTTTAAGAACCTTGCATATTTCTCCAACAAAGCAAAAGAGCCCAGCTCCATAAAAGAGCATACTTAAGCAGCCTATCAGTACATATTTTAATGTCATTTTTTATATGGAATACATAAGCTTTACCTTTTTGTTTTTAAAGGTTTTTTTTTGCATTCTCTTTATTACTTTTTTTGATTGAGATAAAATAAAAAAGTGAAAATTGCATATTTTTTTTAAACTTATCTACCAGATGTGACCACTGTGAATTGAGCACATAAATACAATTTTCAGAATTGTATTTATGCTTATTAGTTTGGATAGGTGAATTACTATAAGAAACAGACAGAAATACAGACATGTAACAGCCCTAAGTGAGTGAGGTTTACTTCTTCCTCACGGGACAGTACTGGATGGATGAGTGGGAGCGCAGAGCAGCCACATTCAGGCAGTCACTCAGGGCCCCAGGCTGCAGGAGGCACAGCCATCTTCGGCTCTGAAGGGCATCTCCATTCCTAGCGTGCTGAATGACATACAGCTTTTCTTTCTTCCAATGTTTCCAGCTTTCTGACAGCATAGTTAGCCTCCTGCACATTCAGGCCATAAATGACTGCTTAACTCAGAACAGTGTGACTCAAATTCACCTTCACAGGCATGCTTGAAGACATGCAAATTTGGACGCCTCTTTCACCGTTCTCTGATTAGATGTTCTTTTGAACTCATTTTTGCTGCCCTTCCTTTCTTCCTATCTCTGAAAAGATTTTACTATCTGCATTTGCTTCTTATGTTACCTCTGTCTATTGATTGATTGAGACAGAGTCTTGCTCTGTCGCCCAAGCTGGAGTGCAGTGACATAATCTCAGCTCACTGCAACCTCCGCCTCCTGTGTTCAAGTGATTCTCGTGTCTCAGGCTTCCGAATAGCTGGCATTACAGACATACACCACCCCGCCCGCTAATTTTTGCATTTTTAGTAGAGAAGGGGTTTCACCATGTTGAACTCCAGACCTCAAGTGATCCACCTGCCTCAGCCTCCCAGAGTGCTTACAAGCATCAGCCACCAGGTGCCTGGCTGTTATCTCTCTCCGTTTAGCTAAACTACTGGCAGTCTACGACCACTCCACCCCTCCACCTCTACTTCAGGAGAGACTTTTCAAAAGTCAGTAGTTTAGCTAAATGGTCATAGACTATTGTGAGCAAGTGGTGAGCTGTTGCCTTACCTCAGAAAGCAGCTTCTTTTCCCTGCTGTTTTCTTGTGGGAGCTCTCATTCATCTTTCTCCTTCGTAGCTCTTACCTTTCCTTCCAGAAAGCCATCTCCTCTTCCGTGTTTCTTTCTCTCTTCCTGCAGCCTCTCCCACATTTCTCCTCTTCCAGCCTCCGTGTAAGTTGCCAGCTTCATTTAATCAACTGTTACCAGCAGCCGCATTTCATTTCCCTTTTATTCGCTACCTTTTCAGCTGACCCAGGTGGGCTGCGTTTTCTTTCATTGTGACGTTCTCTTGGACCAGTCACTCAAGACTACTTGTTCAACAATAGTCTCCTGTGGAGCAATTTTTCAGACTGCAGATCCCACTGAATTTCCAAACTCCTGAACCTAGTTTACCTTTGTTTGTCTCTGACAGAAGCTCAAACCCTCCTCCCTCAACGGAAAGCTCCAGCAAGGAGTTTATTGCTCACCTGGAAAGGGAGAACCACCTCAACAGAGACTGATAGTCTCTAGAGGGGTAAGGGGGGAAAATTATGAGATTTTTGGAGTAGGGTGGCCAGCTGTCACACTTTGCCCAGGACAGAGGGAATTCCAAGGATATGGGCTTTGCATTTTAAAGCCAGGACAAAAAACAAAAGATTGTATAAAGAGGGTCTTTCCATGCAGGGTCTTGGTTGGGTACAAATCATGACATAGAAGTTTAAGATTAGCGTAGTGAGGATTTTGAAGTGAGGAGTTCTAAGATCTTGGGGAATAAACTGTTGATGCTTTCTGTTGAAGCATTGATGGTTCTTTGTTTCAAAAACTCTCTGTAATGAACAATAAAGCAATTTGCCTCGGCAAGAGTCTCCCGGAATAGTAGTTATGTTAATGAAGACAATGGACCAGTAAGGGTATATTATTATAGACAGTACGCTGTGTGTGTAGGGAGAATAGAGGTAGGTGATTTCTGTTCTCAGAGTTAACTCCATCCTCTTTTTTCCAAGGTCTATTTCATATTCAGTGTCCTTAACTGAAATACCTAACCCAGAAGGTTTTTTTTAATTTTGCAAGAGTGTCACAATATCGCTAACCCCAAGTCCCTGTTGTCTGTTCTAGCTTTCACTGCACTTATGAAAATAACAATAATAAAAACATTATTTATAGAGCCCTCACTATGTGAAGGCCACACATAAAATCCCTCGTGAATATCATTCAATCCTCACAAGAGCCCCATGAAAGAGATGCTGTTAATTGTTCCTATTTTGCAGACAAAGAAACTATAGCTCAAAGAGGCCAAGAAACTTGTCCCAGTTCATGTAATTAGAAGTGGCAGAGCCAAGATTCGATCTCAAGTCCATCTGGCTATTCAGAAATAAAATGGAGTGAACTCCTAATTCACATTACAACGAGGATGAACCTCGCAGACATTATGCTAAATGAAAGAAGGCAGACACAAAAGACTGCCTGTTATACGATTCTGTTTATGTAAAATGTCCAGATAAGGCAAATTTATAAAGATAGAAAACTGATCAGTGGTTTGTAGGCCTGAAGGAGCAAGTGGAGACTGACTGCAAATGAGCCCATGGTTACTTTTATCATTGACAGAAATGTTCTAACCTGTGGTGATGGTTTCACAGTTACGTAACATTACTAAAAATCATTGAACTGTATGCCTACATACAATGTTTGAAATTTATGGAACGTAAATTCTTTTCCAATAAAACTTTTAAACAATTACAGAGGTCACATTCTGAGCTTTCTGATTAGCACCACCAGTGACTGGATGCTGGTTCCTTTAGGTGTCATTCCTAAGGAGAAATACTAAAGGTTTACTGCATTCTTATATACTTTTCATGTAAGCACAGGGAATGCCTTTAAACTCTTTTAGTCGATCTACCTATGTTGAATATGTTTAATTTAACCAGTGGAGTTCATATCTAACAGTCACTTATTTCTCTGTGCATTCTTGATCAGCATTTATATAAACCTAAGAATGTAAGTTACTGACACACGATATCACACCATACATGCAGAAGAGTCTTAAATTGCTGACATGACAACATAAACCCAAGTGAACTGTGAAGACTTACGACTTCTGTACATCTAGTAGAGCAATGACAGAACCTCAGTGCCCATCTTGCTATGCTGTCGTTCATCATAAAATTCCCTCAACCTCCCAGTCCAACACTCATCGTCTTGGCCAAAATACTTATAAATAATAAAGATATTTGTCTTCAACTCCTCACCAAATCATTAGAGGGGTTTTTTCTTTTTTCTCTAAATCTGAAAGAAAAAAAAAACTCTGATACTGTAATTAAGAGAAACGTAGCTCATACATTCATATGGACAAAAACCAAACCAGTGACACAAGAGAACTGACCAGCCATTGGGTCCGGTGAGAAGACAGGATTAGTTTCTTGTTGAAGGGACTCCTGGCAACTATAGTCCCTGTGGTACCACATAAACGTATATTTTTCTCATGAACATTTGTTAAACCTGATTTATGTTGTTTTGTCTTTGATAAGAACAGATATGGCTGTATTATAGTGTCTGTGTTCCTTGTAACTTACACAGAGAAATTCGGAACACCAGGAGCTTAACTTACATAGACCCTGATGCCCTCAAAGAGCTCCCCCTCCTAAAGTTCCTGTAAGTATTAAATCCTCTCCCATCCTACTTTTTTTTGTGGGGGAGGGGGTCAGATTTTAATGCTATTGTCTTCCAGGAATCTCCCTAGGATGATGTCGTCCAGGTTCACTTTAATGGTGTATATCCTGGGTCAGGGCAAGGTATCGGGTGAAATCATTCATGTTTTTTAAAACCTATTCAAAAGTCAGCACATAGTGCTGAGACCAGAGACCCACTCCAAGAAACAGGAGGGAGGAAATGCTATCACGTATTTGTGGTCTTTAAATGTAGTATCTCAGAACAAAACAAAACAAAACAAAATTCTGAGAGCCAGTTGGTCAATTTTGTTTGAAAATGGGTATCACAACAATATAAGAGTGACTGTTACACAGAAAAAAAAAAACCCCACAAAAGGTAAAATGCACTTTTGTGGGGGGTGGAGGGAAAACAGAAGGGGAAACAGTTTCAACCTTCTACTCTGGCACTCAACTGTCCAGCACTGACTGCTTGGCTTTGGTAACACCTTAGGAGCTGACCATAAGCTCCATGAATCCAGGGACCACAGCATTTTTTTTCTCAGTTGAATCTTTACTGCCTAGTACAGAGTAGGTGCTCAGTAAAAATGTGTTCAGTGGATATGTCTGCATGACCTCAGGCCCTCTGGACACCAGGTAGAAGAGTCCTTTTTTCTGTTGCATCCATTAAAAAACTTAGAAAACAAAAACAATATGAAGAAGAAACTTTTTAAAAAACTTAATCCCAATACCCCAAAATAAGGACTATTAACATTTCAGTGCATCTTTATCCAGACCTTTAAAATAAACTTATGTAATAATAGATATTTTCTGAGATAAGCCTTTAAGGATGAATAGAGGGTATCCTGAACAAGAATGGGGAGAGAGAGAAAAGAAATATAGCTGAGTGGAACAGCATGACAAAGACATAAAGGGAGGGAACCACACAGCTTCTTTGGGGAACTAAAAATAGTTGCATATATATATATATATACATATACATATTTTTGGAGATGGAGTCTTGCTCTGTTGCCCAGGCTGGAGTGCAGTGGTGCAATCTTGGCTCACTGCAACCTCTGCCTCCCAGGTTCAAGCAATTGTCCTGCCTCAGCCTCCTGAGAAGCTAGGATTACAGGCATGCACCACCATGTCCAACTAATTTTTGTATTTTTAGTACAGACAGGGTTTCACCATGTTGGCCAGGCTGGTCTTGAACTCCTGACCTTAGGTGACCTACCTGCCTTGGCCTCCCAAAGTGCTGAGACTACAGGCATGAGCCACCACACACGGCCGTTAGTTGCATATTGAAGAGGTGGGTGTGAAAGATGCCAGTAGAATAAAAGACACTGATGGGATATAAAGAGGAAAGGATATCTGGAAAGCCATAAAAACTTACAGAACAAGACAACCACTCTTCTTATGGACTCTGAGTTTCAAATAATATAATAACCCTTTGATGTGATGATCCCCCAGTATATGCTCTGTGGGGAACACAGGTTTCCAAGACATTGTCCTTGCCTGCAAGAAGCTTAAAATCTACTTGTGGAGATGTGTATGAAATTGAAAAGTGCCTCTCCTATAGAAGAATAAAGGAAAGTGACAAAGGAGAGACATACACAGTGTTTGGGCGTTCAGGTAATTAGAGAAGACATCAGAAAGAAGACCCATAGGATGGTTTTAGGGGATTTGTTTGAGGTTTTTGAAGAATAGAAAGGTCTTGGTCTAAATACTTGACTCTTGGACCTTTTTGCCTCCTACAATTCGTCATGAGCCTCTACTGCAATTGAACTAGTTTGTTTCCTGTATTTCATATATAACTTATGGAATCTCACCTCTCGCCTTTGTTATCTGAAATGTCCCTCCCATTTGCTCATTTTGAGACCTCTCGCTCCTGCTGGCTCTTCAAATCCTATGTCTTCTTCTCTAGAAGGAATCAAGTCTGAATTTGCCTCAGAAGGTGTATATAGTTTCTCTACCAGAAGACTTTCTCTAAAGCTTTACTGGGTAGTGTCTAGATCTCACTCTATGCCATGCCAAATTCTCAAAAAAAAATTCTAACTGCATTCCAGTAGCTGCAACAAATGTTAAGCCAACTAAATCTGGGAGGCATCAGGAGCCTAAGAATTCTTGTGTTCATGGTGTCTTTTAATCTTAACATTTTTCCCTAAATGATATAAACTTCGGAAGGTGAAGATATTGTCTTTGATTAGTTTCCTTCCTTTTCTGGACACATTTTTTTTTTTAGACAGTCTCGCTCTGTCACCAAGGCTGGAGTGCAGTGGCATGATCTCAGCTCACTGCAGCCTCCACCTCCCAGGTTCAAGTGATTCTCATGCCTCAGCCTCCCAAGTAGCTGGGATTACAGGCACATGCCAACACACGCAGCTAATTTTTGTATTTTTAGTAGAGACAGGGTTTTGCCATGTTGGCCAGGCTAGTCTTGAATTCCTGGCCTCAAGTGATCCACCCACCTTGGCCTCCCAAAGTGCTGCAATTACAGGTATGAGCCACTGTGCCCGACCCTCTGGACTTTTTTTGTGTGTGTGTGTGAGGCAGAGTTTTGCTCTTGTTGCCCAGGCTGGAGTGCAATGGCGCGATCTCAGCTCACCACAACCTTCACTTCCCAAGTTCAAGCGATTCTCCTGCCTCAGCCTCCCAAGTAGCTGGGATTACAGGTATATACCACCATGCCTGGCTGATTTTTATATTTTTAGTAGAGACAGGGTTTCACCATGTTGGCCAGGCTGGTCTTGAACTCCTGACCTCAGGTGATCCCCCCGCCTCAGGCCTCCCAAAGTGCTGGGATTATAGGCGTGAGCCACCATGCTCAGCCCCTCTGGATGTATTTTTTTTAATGGTACTGCTATAATGGTACTCCCAGGTCACTGCTGTAGAAAAGCTGTTCTTGGCAAAATAGCAGCACAATATAATGTAGAGCTTGAAAGAAGAGGCTGGCTTAACGTCATCATATCTTCCTGTCCCATCCTTTTCTTAGCCCTTCACTAACACACATGTAATTTTCTCCAAATAAACAAGAAAATCTCTCTCTCTCTCACCCATACACACACACACACAAAAACTGAATTTATATTTTTAGTAATCCCACTTGTTTAAAACAATCTCCAGAGTATTCTAAGCCAAGCAGATGCATTGACACCAGTGGACTGGATTTAATTATTGGGCCTTGAGGGAACATCATCTCATCCAACCATCAAAACTTGCCCACAGTCACTCAGATATTTAGTGAAGGAGTTAGGATTTTGATTCCAGGCTGACTTCAGAACCCATGCTTTCAGCTATTACCTTATTCTCCTTCCTATATGTTGATTTTCTTACCTAAATTCTATCCTTTTCTTTTTCTTTTTTTCATTAATTTAGTGGCATTTTCAACACTGGACTTAAAATGTTCCCTGACCTGACCAAAGTTTATTCCATTGACATATTCTTTATACTGTAAGTATGCACACATGCCATGTTTGACAATATCTTGTCACTGACAAGAACTAGAATACAGTCATGGGGGTTGGTTGAAGCCAAGTAAAGCAATTGTTTCAAGGAGAAGCAGTGATCAGCTGTGGCATGAAGTAAGGCAAGGACTGAGAAATAACCACTGGCTTCAGCAACATGGGTTGTTGGTGACTCTGCCAAGACCAGTTCCAGTGGAGTGCTGGGAGTGAGGAAGCCTGGTCAGAGTGGGCTCGAGAGAGATTTGGGTGGAGAGAATTAGAAAGAGTCACCATAATTAACTCTTTTGAGAAGTTTTACTATTAAAAGGGAGCAGAAAATATCTTGTAATTGGAGGATATAGAATCAGGAGAAAAGATTTTGTTTGTGTGTTTTTGTTTTAAATAGAAGAAATTATGCAATACTTCTTTGCCGATGGGAGTGGTTGAATAGAAGGAGCGTCTGATGATAACTATGATACCCTATTTTTCAAATAGTCTTAATAGGTCTTTAAACACTTTCCCAGACATGACACTTGCTCCTCTCCACCACCTTATAAGGTATAAAACAAAGTTATTGCTCTTCCATTTATGAATGAGGAAACTGAGAAATAGAAACCTCAAGTGATTTTGTCTGAGCAGTGTCTCAAGGAACAGTCAAGAGTGGTACTCAAATTACTGCTGTGACCTCTGATTGACAGCCATGTGCTCTTTTTCAAAACTTGTGACAGGAGTCAGTTGTCTTACCTAATTGTATAGGAATGAAAGGACATACAGCAGAGAGAATTACAAGTTGAGTTTGCATTAAAGAGTCAGCAAAAGGTAGAAAGATAAGCTTCAAACTCTTGGGGTTTTGCTGGAAAAAAAAATTGATCATACTTCTTTGCTGCAAAAGAGCTCAGTTCAAAGTATAAGCAGTCTTCCAGGAACTAGAATGGTGTAGAAAGGTTCTCCAGGAGGCTGGCCAAGTTTGGCAAGCGAAGGGCATTTTAGAAATACTCATTAAATGGAATCCATTAATTCTTTTATTCTGACCTTCTTAAAGGTCCATGCATGCAGAAAACTCTAGTTGTTATGGACAAAGCGTTGCAGATTCAAGAGAAGCCTCTGAGATCCATCTGCCTCCCTCGAGATGAGGATTAAGTCAGGGACCTCCTCCCGCACCTAAAGCTCTCTTGCTTACCCCACACTTGGACTCTAGGTGCATGCCATCTAGTATAGCTCTCACCACCTCACCAGACCTCTGTGCCACTAGAGGTTGAGAAGGGTCAGTAAAACTTAAAAAGAAGTAGGGTCAGTAAAACTTAAAAAGAAGTAAGATTAAGCTATATTGTGTCCTGTTATTTATTTCAGTGCATATGTGCTGCAAGACCCCTGCTCCAGAAGGAAGCATTTTTTTCATTAAGTGTTTTTGTCCCTCTCTCTTGCAGTGAAATCACAGACAACCCTTACATGACATCAATCCCTGTGAATGCTTTTCAGGGACTATGCAATGAAACTTTGACACTGTGAGTATTACCAGTTCTACTCTCTCCAGCAACTAAATTCTATTCTGAGTCATTTTCATATGCATACAGACCATCTAAGAGCCATAGTATCCTACCATATATACTCTATAGAGTACAGTGTGTTTTACATAATTAGAGTATTGTCTTATGGGATGTTACTATGTAGACTACGAAAGAGTTTAGGTAACAAGATAAGAGGTTTCTATTATGGCAGTGTGGTTGGTAACATTTTTCACATAAAGGACCGGTTAGGCGTTACAGACCATGCAACCTCTGTAGGAACGGGTCAATGCTGGCATTGTATGGCAAAAACAGCCATACTCAATACACACACTAATGAGCATGTCTTCGTTCCAATAAAACTTTATTTATAGAAATGCAGTGGACTAGATTTGGCCTGCAATTATTATTATGGAATAATCATCTGCATCCAAGTATCCCCATTTTACAGAAGAACTGGGGTTTACGTAAATTGAAGTGACTTTCCCAAGATCACTGAGTTAGAAAAGTGGTGCCATTAAGGGCTTTATAAATTCTGCACTCACACTTTTACTCAGTAACCACACGCTGTTATTAAGCTCCTGTAAGGGGATATTAAGTAGAAAGCATAGTGCTGCTAGAGGTCAGCATTTTTCCAGAGCTGGAATGGGGGTAATGCTCTTTAAATGGTCAGAAGTAGATGCTTAATTAGGGATATTCACAAAAATGTTCTAATGGAGAAGATCTAATAGAGGTATAAAGAATAAGTTAATTCTCTAAGCTGTTAGAAAATTCCTCTCTCATCATATAAGCCACTAAATAGAGTTGGAGCTGCCTCTGCAGGATCTCCTCTCTATTTTCAGGACCACTGCCCAAGTTCAAGCCTGGTGAAGTTTTGTCCTGGATTGTCACCCGTTTCTCTGCTCACACTAATGTTGGGGTGGAGCGCTCTTCACAGATACAAACCTGATGAAATTACTCCCCAGAAACATAGATCCAAGCTTCACACAGTCTTTCTAAGGAACTATCTTCTGAGCACTTCCTAGTTGATCAATTTGGGTCCAATGAAGTTACCTCAACTTCTGGGAGCAATGGAGCATTTCAGCTGATCCTTCTCATCACAACATGGTGAGAGGTCCCTTGAAAAGAAAAAGGAGGCTCCTTCTTGATCATAATATCTTCTTATCATGCATAAAAGACCCAGGCTCTTAGGCTGCTCAGCCTCAAACCTCAAAGACATTTACTTCCTCAGTAAAGCTTTCCATTGTGCCCTATAGCGCTCATCATCAGGAAACTCCTACATGCTAAACGTCTTTACTATCTCTTGACACCATTTTTCTAAAAACCCTGTATCTCAAGCACCACTCTCAAGTGAAAGCTCATTATCCCACATCAAGCATGGAGCCCAGGATGCATTCTATAAGCATCTGAGTGAAGGAAGCCCTTATTTCCTAAAATCTAGAGGAGAGGATGGCATGGATTATTCATGATCCTTTCAGATGATTATTTCTACATTTCTGCAAAAGTCCTTGCTTCTTTGAAGCTCAGGCTCAAAAAACTATCAACATGAAACAATGCATGTTCCAACAGCTGACTTTGTACTCGTATGCCTGGTAGGAGAGAGTTTCAATCAAAGTTTGTAATTCTTTGGTCTTTCTTTACCAGGTTCCCTTTTCAAGGCCGAATTGTTCATTAAGACCTCTATTTAATATCCGAAATGCAATTTAAACAAATATTTTTAATGTCCAGGACTCTCAACAAATTTAGAAAAATAAAAATGCCAAATGCACAATTCTCGCATCTTCATAAAAAGTTCTAGTTTAGAAAAAATTAACTTACTGTAGTTTTCTCAGCCATTGTGCTTATATTCCTGGGATATTGCAATCCTCACCCAGGACATGTCAGTAGCTGTAATTAAACTCACTATGTAGTTATTTAAGACAAAACAAAAACAAACACATCAACAACAACAAGGCTGTGAGAATCTCAGTTTTCCACAACTATACAGGATAAACCCAAGTTTTTGGATACTCTATTTATTTATTTGTTTGTTTGTTTGTTTGTTTGTTTATATTATGTTTTCTGAGATGGAGTCTTGCTCTGTCGCCCAGAGCTGGAGTGCAAGGACATGATCTCGGCTCACTGCAACCTCCGCCTCCCGGGTTCAAGCAATTCTTCTGCCTCAGCCTCCCAAGTAGCTGAGATTACAGGCCATGCCAACTCCTTTTAACGTGGTCATCTCATAAGTGTTCCTCACTTTGTTAAATATATAGCTATTTGATCCTCTCAGCAACCTTTTATTGGGTATTATATTTATGTACTTACTTATCATATTTTTAGAAATAAAGAAACTGAGGATAAGACAGGTTGAGAAATTCTCAGGATCATCCAACTATTAAGTGGCAGAGCCAGGTCGAATTCCAAATTTGAACTTTCCTGTATGCTTCTTAATGTGTTGCCAAAGTTCACATGTGGTAGATTACTGTAGTTTTCAAAGTTCCCTTACAACTGCCACTAAGAGTTCCCACTAGCAGTGTCTGAGTGTGGTCATGGCTGTCTTCTCTTATACTCATCCCAATAACCACCAATAACCTCTATGCATTCCCATATAGCTCAGAGCTCCCAAGGCTGGGGCCTGTCTCATGCAGAAAGGGGGGCTGCTTTTTGTAGGTGGAAATAATTATATTTGAGGTCAGCCAGGCACAGTGGCTCATGCCTGTAATCCCAACACTTTGGGAAGCCAAGGCAGGCAGATCACCTGAGGTCAGGAGTTTGAGATCAGTCTGGCCTACATGGTGAAACCCCGTCTCTACTAAAAAATACAAAAATTAGCCAGGCGTGGTGACAGGCACCTGTAATCTCAGCTACTTAGGAGGCTGAGGCAGGAGAATCGCTTAAATCCAGGAGCAAAGGTTGCAGTGAGCAGAGATCATGCCACTGCGCTCCAGCCTGGGCAACAGTGCCAAACTCCATCTCAAAAAAAAAAAATCATATTTGAGGTCAGGGATTCTGAGTCTCAACAGTCCTAGACCACTGTGTTTTTGACAAGTCACCTTTATGTCTCAGTAACTTCAATAGAAAATAGAAGTAATAACATTTCAAACTGGCTCCCTGAATCATTGTATGAATTAATTAGTCAACATAGCAACAAGTTAAAAAAACATTAACATTTCCAGACCAGTGGCTCACACCTGTAATCCCTAGCACTTTAAGAGGCTGAGGCAGGTTGATCACTTGAGCCCAGGAGTTCGAGACTAGCCTGGGCAATGTGATGAAACCTCATCTCTACAAAAAATACAAAAATTAGCCAGGCACGGTGGCACATGCCTGTAGTCCCAGCTGTTTGAAAGGCTGCAGTGGGAGGATTGCTTAAACCCAGGGATTCGAGGATGCAGCGAGCCGTGATTGAGCCACTGCACTCCAGCCTGGGTGACAGAGTGAGAGACCCTGTCTCAAAAACAAAACCAAAAAAATCCATAAGAGATCATGGTCTATCTACTTTCCTAGATTCATTTATAAGGTTTAATTTAATTCAGCCCATAACCCTTAAACATTTAATCTATGATAAGCTCTGAGGACAAAAAGATGAATAAAATACAAAGGTGAAATAATATTTTAAATATTAATAGAAAAATTAAAAACATATGCATTTAGATGAATGTCTTCAAAATGTTTATCTTAAGAGACTGCAGTTGCTCCTCCACTATTGATATTGGGTTAACTATTACCTGAAATCCCTTTTTCTGGATGTATGTGAAATATTCTTTTAAAATCTTTAATGGTAATGAGCTTTGTTACTCAAAGTAAATATGATTCTGAGAAACAGCTTAAATGTACTAGGAGCTAGGTCAGGAGAATGGGCATTCAAACTGAGAAACGTTATCTTACTTACTTGTTTCCAACAAGTTGTACGGTCAAGTTTTCTTGTGGGGTACATATGTGGGACCTGAAAAACCTTTATGCACATTTATGATACTGAAGAAATAAAGCCCAACTCTTCAGAAACAGGCCAGCACCACTGCTCACCAGTCACTGATTTCTCTTCTTGCTGTTGGTTGTAGGAAGCTGTACAACAATGGCTTCACTTCAATCCAAGGACACGCTTTCAATGGGACAAAGCTGGATGCTGTGTAAGTCAAAGGTAGCCATGAAAACTGTCACTTCCCCTCACCCTAAGAAGAACCATCCTATGGGGCAGAATTCTGTTGAGAGATAGGTTCTATCAGAGCATCTTCCACCCAGAGTTTGTGTGACCAACATGGAAATGACATCAAGGAACTTGGCAGGGGCCCACTTTAGTGGACACTTACGTTGGCTCCAATTGTTAAGTCCCAAAGTTTTTATCCCTGATGTGTGTGTGTGTGTAATGTTCATCTATTATGTACATGAAGTAAAAGGTGTCTTTAATGAAGCCCAAAGCTGTTCAGAAAATAAGATGGTTCCTCTTTTAGTCCTTACTGAACATGTTTTTGGAAAAGATGTCAGTATATATTTGATTCACTCAGAAATAGCTGAAAAATCATATCCAACTTTTGCCTTCTCAAAAAATAAATAGTGCTGGGAACAGCTGAAACAGCAAACAATAGACTTTGTGTTTGATGTGTTTGATAACAGTTTTTGAGTATTTCTCTACAAATGATATATTTTTTAGATTTGTTGTTTTTTCAAATTTACCTGCTCATTTTTGGTAGTGTCTTGTTATGTATTCATTTTTGTAAATCAATTATTTTTTCACTTTAAATATAATATAAAATTACTATATGAAATGTTAAAAGTACATAGTACTTTACATAGTAATTTTTCATACATAGTAATTTCATACATAGTAATTTTATGTTCCAGAAATGATCCCTGCAAAATCTGAAGACCTTATTATGACTCAAAATCTGTTGTGCACAGGGCTTCTCAAATTTTCCTGGGCATGCAGACCATCTGAGGGGTGTTATCAAAATACTTACTCTGATTCCGTAGTTCTGGATTTAGCCTTGGGATTGTGTATTTCTAACAAATTCCCAGCTGATGCTGACACTGCTGTTCATAGACCACACTTTAAGAAGCAAGGGTGAGGTCAATAAGCTGTGGAACCCTATGCAGTGTGGCTCTGGATGGAGAAGAACACGCATGTAGATTAAGTGATTTTGGTTGACGTTCTGGTTTAGGGGTTAGGTGATAGGTTCTGGAACAATTCCATTTTTAAATGGTAAATGGTAAACAAGTGTTTGAAGTCATTACAGGGAGGCAAGGCTCCCTGAGTTCTGTTTGAAGTAAAGCCTCACTCTTTGCCGGCTTTTGTGCTTCCTACCAGTTTATGAAATGAAGAAGGACAGTACCATTCTCTCAATTGTCTGGTTGTGGAGTCATAACGGTTCATTTCCATTATTTTTTAAAATCAATAATTATAGGCGAAGTCCAAAAAGACTCAATAAAGTGATACTTACCTCTCTAGTTTATTTACAGAATTGGAGGGACCCTCATTCCATCTTAACTTTATGATACTAACCTCTTTCAATCTTTCATCTACTTTTCCACATATTTACTAGACACTTGCAACGTACCAGGGCCCGTGCTATTTGCTGGGAAAACAAAGAAACAAAGATGAACAGGATCCATGTGCTCCCTGCCCACACTAGGCATATGTTCTGTAGGGGTCAGCTCAAGGGCAGCAATATCAAAGGTCAAAGTATATTAGGGAGAAGTGTACCCAATCCAAAATATGCATCTCAGGTAGAAAATAACTGAAGCCTAAATATCGAATAACATTGCCTTCCTTCTCTGGAGATACAAGCCAGATTTTCTCTAGATTTAGCTCATTGTTTCTTTAAATCATTATTAAAATTAATGTTTTAGAAATGAATTACCCTATATTCCAGGTTTCAAGTTCTTTTTCTAACCCAGCATTCTGGAAAGGTGGCATTTGATTTTAATATTATATGAATTTCACCAAATGCTTTCCTCTTTGATTCAACTATTCTTAGAAAGCTATGACACTTAGGGTAATGATCTTCCATATTCAATTTTCTATGAATGGAGTACGGAGACTTCTTAACAGAATGAAGATAGTTTGTAGGTACTTAGGGTATAAAGATTTCAGATGACTGTTGCACAGTTCTAGACATAGAGTGCATCAAAATGTCAGTTAGCATAAAGATTCACATTAGAAAGGGCAGGGATATGAGATAGGAAATCTTCAACCAAGGAAACCAGAGCTGTCAATATGGCTCCTAAATTCAGTGTGTTCAGCTGACTCTTGCCTGCACTAAAACTGCCTTTCCAGAATGGTGGATTAGAAAAAGAACCCAAAACCTGGGATATAGGGTAATTTATTTCTAAAACATTCATTTTTCCACAAGCAAAAGATGTTAAAGCCCAAAATAAGAATCTATGCTTCAAATTATCTGCCTACTTTTCCTGCCATGTTTAGTCATTGGAAGATATGACTCTCAAACACTGTGAGTTATCATTTATTAAAGACAGAGTATAAAATTCAGACCTTAAGGTCTACAGAGCAATAGTTCTCAACATTGGGGAGTTTTGAAATCACTAATACCTAGGTTTTACCCTCAGACATTCTGGATGTAGCCAGGATCGTGGGGATTTAAAACTCTCTCCAAGTGAGTCCAATACAGAGCAAAAGTTGAGAACTACTGCTGCAAAATACATGCTCTATCTTCTTGTCCAGTTGTCATATTTTACATATAAATGGATTGAAGCCCAACAGGAACATGTGGCTTTTTTTTTTTGGTCATGGCTGTTTAAATTTGAGAGCGCTACCTAGTGGCCAAGTCAAAACTGAGACCTGAGTCCCCTGGTTCAGGACTCTTTTCCCTGCCCTCTGCTGGGATTCATCATGGCTGACTTACCAGCCACCACCAAGGTGTGGACACCCAGCTCTGGCAAGTGCTGCTTGTTTCTTAGCCCTGAAGATTGCTCAGATTTCTTAGCTCAATCTATCAGAGGCACTAAATACAGAAGTTAAAATATATTGCTCCTGAAAAGAATGGGATCATGTGAGAGAAAGGAGGCGACTCAAGGCATAATCAGAAGTTTCAGAGGACAATCACATCAAGCAACAGCGCCATTAGTTCACGAGAGCCTGACTTTACCAGTGCAGCAAGGCCGCTCGTGAGCTTCCAGATGAAGTCTGAGTCAGGGATAACTTGACAAAAAGGCTGGGATGATAAAACATTATTCAAGTCAAAGAATTGGAGTTCAACTTAGTTTACGTATATTGACTATTTTGTTGCAAAACATCTCACTCACCCTTCATGATTGGCCTCCTGGTCATGTTTAGAGAACTCTGCAAAGACTTCAAGAGATTTTCAAAAGAGGTCTTCTGTAATCAGGAAGTGTTAAGTGTGCTAAGTGGATCTCAGTGTAAGTCTAGCAGCTTATTATCTTAGGACCAGCCATAAAATTAGCCACAGAATATCAAAGGAGTTTAGAGACATTTTCTATTGAAAGGATGGAAAAACTAACAAGTGAACAATAATTTCTCTCTGAGCTTCTCCTGAGCTTTTGTGGTAAGAGAAAGGATGGGAGAGGGGGAGCTTTGTTTTTTAAGCTGTATTTCTTCAACTTTCTTTCCTTAATAAATTAATGGGTATTACTTTTTAAAAGAAATTTATGATCTAATAAAGTTAAACAAGGTATACAGGTGGACTTTTCAGACCTTCTAATAACATCATCTGAATTATTCATATCCAAGAGGGAGCCTTAGTTTGCAGAGCTTCCCAAGCAGTTCTCAGTTATAGGAGCATCTCTCTGGTCTGGCGTTACAGACTTTTGGGGGACATGCTGCCTCTGAGAGATAGGAAAAAAACCAAGGTGTTCTCCTACCATCATGCACTCAATACAACACTTTGACACCAAATGTTTGAAGGGTTTTTTCCCCCCCAACACAGCAAGTAATCAACTCTCCAATACATACCAGCTGGGTGTCCTACAATTTAACTCAGTTCTGATACTATATATCTGGAGGTAGCATCAGATCCACAGGTTAAGGGCTCCATCCCACAAGACTGCCTGCTACTTCAGATGCTAGTCACAGGTCCCAGGTTGTGTCCTATGCTTCTGACTGACCAATTATAAATCAGGTTCAGGGCACAAGGTAGGAACCAGCCTTGAACAGGACATCAGCCCATTGTGGGAAGCAATCACACACACTGCCACACTCACTCGGACTGGCACCATCTAGACACACCAAGGAACCTGACATGCACATCTTTGGGATGTGGGAGGAAATTGGAATACCTAGAGAAAACCCACACAGACATGGGGAGGGTGTACACACTTCACACAAACAGTAGCCCCTGCCTGGAATAGATTTTTTTCTTATTAAAACTAAACAATATTGGGCAGGACATGATGGCTCACGCCAGTAATCCCAGCATTTTGGGAGACCAAAGCAGGTAGATCACGAGATCGGGCATTCAAGATCAGCCTGAGCAACATAATGAAACTCCGTCTGTACTAAAAACACAAAAAATTAGCCAGGCATGATGGCAGGCACCTGTAGTCTCCGCTGTTTGGGAGGCTGAGGCAGGAGAATCGCTTGAACCTGGGAGGCGGAGATTGCAGTGAGCCAAGATCACGCCATTGCACTCCAGCCCAGGCCACAGTGTGAGACTCTGTCTCAACAAACAAACAAACAAAAACTAAGTAATATAGAATGAGACAATATTATCAGAGGATCTGCTGTATTTAGAGAGAGACTCTGCTTTCACACCGGCTTTCTCTTCATACCATATCATGGATTCTGTGGGAGGCGTGGCTGATGGCAGAATTTTTCTGTCAGTGACAATGGATTTCAATTCACTGGTGCCATGACTTACCATCTAACTATCCCTTGAAACATAGGAAAGAAATCAGTGTACTATTTCACAATACTTCCTTGACATTTTTATGTTAAGTATTAAAGTTATTTGGAAGAGTTTAACAAATGTGGAAACTATTTCTTGGTTAAGAATCTTTTGTTTCTTGGTTCCTACAAGTCTAGATCAGGGGTCAGCAAACTTTTTCTGGGAAGAGCCCAGATAGCAAATATTTGGGGCTTTGTGGGACATATGGTCTTAGTTGTGCTCCCCTGCCTTTGTAGTGTGAAAGCAGCCAGAGACAATATATAAACAAATGAGCATGGTTATGTTCCAATAAAACTTTATTTACAAAAACAGGGGCAAGGCAGGATTTGACTGGGGGGTCACAGTTTGTAGACCTCTGGATAAAAGAATTCAGTGAGGATGACCGTTGTGTGGCAAAATATGGAGTCTGTTTCTCTGAATTTCTGGTAAAGATTAAAGGGCAAGCATGGGATAAAGATTAAAAAGTATCTGGATTAAAATATTTGGCCATAGAAAGGGCAGATCCAATCATAATAGAAAACAAAGATTTTCTTTTAATCAGTATTTTGAATCCAAGCTGGAAACTGCTCCTGTTATAAAACAATGCTCTATCATTGTACCCTAAGTTTCTGATTCCTAGTCAATAGAAATTTATTCTTTCCTAGATTTAAGCACTTCAGTAAAAGGTATCATGGAAATCCAATGTAAAATCAAAATGATGATTGTGATAAGGGGTCCTGGGACTGGAAGAAGACAAGGATTGAGCTATAGGTGAAGGAAAGAAAGTTAAGGTTCCATAGTAATAATGAAAGAGTATTTACACTGTGTTTTTAACAGAGGGATGTTGCTTTTGGTCTCAATGCAAATTGTGATTTTAAACTAAGGCAAATACATCGATCTCCTATAATTATCTTAATAGTGTTCAAGGATTGCACATGGTATGTTAGCAATTTGGTAATTTCTCCAGAAGTTTGTGTAAATATCACTAGGTTCTAATTTAAACAATGTGTCATCCAAGGGAGCAATCATCCCCTATCATTCCACCTCATGACAATTTACTGAAATTAGGAGATTGACCTCATTTACACTCATTTTTTAAAATGTAACTGAATAATACAATTACAGCGAAGCTGGACAAATTCCACATTGAGTGCAAGTGCTGATGCCTCAGCAGCAGTTGAGTAATTAGTTAGGATTTCATGAAAATGATGGCAGATGTGTAAAAGCACGTTGTCTTATGACTTCCTATGGCGCCAAAAACATTGTCATCACTGAGAGGTGAAATTAACAATAATACAAGCATCCCTTGCTCAACAGGAGTTGAACTGTACTCAGTCACAAGTTTAGTCACACATTCATTGTTTGGAATCTCTTTTCCGTCCCCTTTCCACACAATCTGCGTGGGGATATGCTGCTTCTCACAGAATGTCTGATTCTTTGTATCACATTCCCTATCGTCAAACTCTAGTAGTTAGCTACTATCTGACAGTAAACATTTAGGCAGGAATAATAATACCATTTGGATGTGCTAAAAGCCTACCAATACACTAATTATTATAAACAGAGTCAACACAATTAATGCACTAATTAGCATCATGTATTAGCTGATTCGAAGTAAAACACCACATCTTGGAGCACTGGGAAAAGACAATGATAGAGATTATAGGATTAAGAAGGCTATTATTTATCATGGGGTACGTATTTGAACAGCTTGTAGGATATACCCTAAGGTTTACTTTTCCCTCTGCCTATTGAAAGCTTGAGTATTTTCTCACGTTGCTATTTACAAACAGGTGTCCTGATTTCTGCTATAAAAGGGTTTCCATAGAGCCATCCAGCTTCTCTTAAAACTAACATGAGAGCTGGGCAGGGGTTCCTTTTAATTTTCTGAGTTATCAAAGCTGTGGGAGGAAAACAGGGTTCCCCACAGAGGTATTCCCATTAGAGTCTCACAACATAAGCAGGGACCAGTTCAAGCTTCCCCTAAAGGGACTGTGGAGGTACAGGCTGAAATTCCATCTTGGAACAGAAATGTATCCTGAAACTCCGCAGAGAGCAAAGTTCAGCAGCAATAGCAAATTCTCTTGCCACAGCATCACACTCCTCTCTCTGGCACAGATCACTTCTTTCTAAACCTGGTGTAAAGGGTGCCTCTTTCTAGGAGTCACCCAACAACCGAGCTTTCATTCATTCCTCTAGCAAGTCTTTATTGAATGGCTGCTATGTGCCAAGAGTGAGTCCAACAGATAAGGGCGTACATACGCATGCATATTGTACACACAATACTGAGTTTGTCAACTGAATATTTTCCTCAGCTCATTCCTGTCCACCTTCATTTTCCTGACTACCTTGGTCTTCCCTAACTATGAACTATTCACGATCTTAAATCAGGGCAGGGCTTCTTAACTCCCTGTATGGAAAAGTAGACATCTCTTTTCTCAGAACTTCATTTCTTCCAAGAGGTCCTCAAAAAGGAATAAGCCCCCAAGCAGTGAAAAGCTGTTGAACACATAGAGATGGAGCCATGTCTACGTTATTTTTAAAGGAAATACCAGTTCTTTTCTCATAAGACCTTCCCAGTATAGATATTTAGAAACCCTGACTTTCAAGAAGTATTTCCTTTCATCTCTTATTACAAGCCTTTTGACTCTCTTTTAAGCTCCTTTATGTTCATCTTCTCCCTGCAAGGGATGTTTAAATTATCACTCCCCTCTAAAATAATCATTGTCTAGAGCAGGTTAACCAGATAGCCTACCAAGATTTGTGACTGATTTATCCAAGTTGGTTACAAATGTGGATTTTAGAAGAATCAGAGTAAGTCATGGTCAAGGAATCAGTTTAACTAGACTGATAATCCCAGAAAATATCATGTGATAGATGAGGTTGATGGAAGCACTTTCTTCCTGGATATCAAGGCTTCTGTATATGTATTTTCCCTCCTGACTCTCTTGACTTCAGATGGAAGGCAAAAGCAGCAAGCCAAGCAAGGTTAAAAAGCAAAATGAGCCAGTCCTCAAATCTGCTGAAGGCCGTGATGGTTTCACTTTTAAGCATCTAATTATCTCTAAGAGGTAAAGTACCCAAAAGCCGCATTGGTTTTAGAGAACACAGACTCCTGAAGGGTCAGTTCATCTCCGTTCAGCTTGGCCAGGGCTCCTCTGCATCCTCCTCCTCCCCTCCTGGACTCTGGCTGGCTTTTCCAGTCTGAAGTCTTCTGCAGAGTTTCTGGTAAACTGCAATGCTTATCAACCAAGCTCCTTATCCTCAGGAGTATATTAAATATCAGAGGAAAACACTGCAGAATTGGACAAGTAATAATTTGGTTTTACAATAATTTCTAATGATTAGAGCAAGCCGAATTTCACTTGCAGCAGTTAGAGATGAAGAGGAAAAACTGAGATGAGCTTACCGGCTCTCACTTGATTTTCAACAGTCTGGGAACAGAATGTGATCTGTAAGCTGTGTTGTCTAGAGAATACAAAAAGAGATGCAAGCCAGTGCGGCCCTTATACTGAGCTTAGTTGTCTTTTTACAAAATCATGCTGTTCAATATCTTCTCTGCAGTTGTTGGCTATTTTCCCAAAGTGGATTTAGCCCATTCCACGTGTCACTGACCAAAAGAACTCTGAGGACTTAGTGGGTTAAAGGAGAGTCCAACAATAATTAAGTGGGAACTGTGATTGAAGCCATTGGGAAGGCACAGATTGGCTGCTTCAGCATCTTAGCCAGGTCTCTGAATGTATTTGAGACTTATTGACTCTCCCTGTGTCACACTTAACGATGCCCTGAATACGGGATGTTCAGCCACTACCAGAAGAGGCCAAGTTTGGGCTCTACCCTTGAGGTGTATGTAAACCAGATGCCTCAAAAATCACCACCTCAAGAAGAACACTTAGTCAAATGCCACCACACCATAAACTAAGTCTTCTATTCTTTCACTCTTCATTATTTTTTCTTTAAAGCAATCATCTGTGTCACCCTAAGAGTTTAACACTGCCCACTTTACTGTCTTGATGAAAAAGTATATTGATTTATTTTCTCACTCATTCACACATTCATCCAACAAATAGTTACAGATACTGAACTTGGCACTGGGTGGACACAGAACTTTCATTCTGGTTGGGGAGACAGACAATAAGCAAGTAAATAAACAAGCAATAATTATAGATTGCGATAATGCTGTGAAAGAAATAGTGTATGGGGAAAAATGGTAATGGCTACTTTAGATTAGGCAGTTCTCAATCTCTATTTAAGAAAATTGGGCTGGCATGGTGGCTCATGTCTGTAATCTTAGCACTTTGGGAGGCCGAGTTGAGCAGATCAGTTGAGGTCAGGAGTTCAAGACCAGCCTGGCCAACATGGTGAAACCTTATCTCTACTAATAATACAAAAATTAGCTGGGCCTGGTGGCGAGCACCTGTAGTCCTGGTTACTAAGGAGGCTGAGGCAGGACAGTCACTTGAACCCAGGAGGTTGCAGTGAGCAGAGGTCATCCACTGTACTCCAGACTGGGTGACAGAGTGAGACTCCATCTCAAAAAAAGGAGAAAATTGAAAGACCCAAAAATATATACCAATTTATGACATGTCATTGTGTGGAGTCCCAGCACTTACTCATCATTTAGTGATTCCTTCATCTTGCCCAGAGGGAGAGACTACTTCAGCACTGGTGATTGGTGAAACTCGTCTTCCTCCCACTGCTCCAATGAAGACTCATGCCTGGGTCCAGTTAACCAGGAGGGAATTATCTCTGTGAGGGCTCTGGAGAAGAAATCCTTCTGACCAAAGGCTTAATATTATTGTTAACCATTGCCCTTAAAAATGTTCCAACATGAAGAGCAAACCCCATAAGCAGAATAATGGAAGTATTAGCCACATCTAAGCAGACCTTCTAAGGGTCTCTGCTGTATTCTTTTTGCATCGACAGGTGGCCACTCGCTAATGTTTAAGTTGATGAGGTTATGTTGTGTGTTATTCTAAACGTGTAAATTGGGAGCATTTGTAACAAGGATATATACATGCTATGCTTCTTTTTAGATAATTTTGTTTTGTAATAAAGTTATGGGGAAAAGGCCAGTTTCAAAATCCTTGGAAGCTTTTATCCATTTGGAGGGAATTTTATTTCAAAATCACTTTGTAACTTAAATTGCTCCAAAAATATTTTACCCTCTAATGTCCAGTGTGTTTTTAAAATGGAAAGACCAACGTGCCCATCAAACCTCTCCCATGGAAGATATACTCTGTAATCTCATGTACCTAAACACTCCTCACACACACAATAGGGTTGTCAGATAAAATACAGGCCACCCAATAAAATTTGAATTTCAGATCAACAACAGATAACTTAAATATAAATATTTTTTAATTGCATGGGGAATATTTTTACTAAAAAATTATTCATTGTTTATCTGAAACTCAAATTTAACTGGCATCTTGTATTTTTATTTGCTAAATCTGACAACCTTACCCAAAGAAAAGATCTGAATCTCTGACAGTTCTAAGCATCACTCACCACCCTCACCATCTTCATTCCATTCCTGATTTAAGCCTAGTCTTCAAAATTAAATGGGAATATTAATTAATACTAAGAAACAAAATTTGGCATTAAAGAGGACTGGCATTACAGAGATTAAAAAATACAATTGCCACTGGCCTGGAAAACACAACATATCTACAACCATCTGATCTTTGACAAACCTGACAAAAACAAGCAATGGGGAAAGAATTCCCTGTTTAATAAATGGTGTTGGGAAAACTGGCTAGCCATGGGCAGAAAGCAGAAACTGGACCCCTTCCTAACACCTTACACTAAAATTAACTCCAGATGGATTAAAGACTTAAACATAAGACCTAACACCATAAAAACCCTAGAAGAAAATCTAGGCAAAACCATTCAGGACATAGGCATACGCAAGGACTTCATGACCAAAACACCAAAAGCATTGGCAACAAGGGCCAAAATAGACAAATGGGACCTAATCAAACTCCACAGCTTCTGCACGGCAAAAGAAACAGTCATTAGAGTGAATTGGCAACCAACAGAATGGGAAATAATTTTTGCAGTTTACACATCTGACAAAGGGCTGATATCCAGGATTTACAAAGAACTAAAACAGATTTACAAGAAAAAAACAAACAAGCCCATTCAAAAGTGGGCAAAGGATATGAACAGAG